>PYAF01006018.1:735429-753357 GCA_007407185.1 Glycine tomentella | reverse complement strand
TCAAGAAGTAAAGTATCAAGGTTTTTTTTTTTTTTTTTTTTTGTTAAACTCGGATATCCCTCGATTCAAAGTCAAGGATTAACTCCTCGAATACTGAGAATCATTTAAAGAATTGATTTTTCCCAATAGATGTTTTTTCATACACACAGATTTGGATTCAAACTTTTGATCACATACTTAAAAGACAAAATTATCTATTAATCATATCACACCAGATTATTAATAGAGTATCAGTTAAGAACTGAGGAGTGATTCTTTTATTCACAAGTGTTGTTCTATTCGTATATTGGCAGATAGAATACTTGAAAAACCTAAACTACTAGTCACTTATGTAACACCTTATGGTAGTTGGGGGCCAGTATGAATCATCCTGGTGAAGTAGTGAACTAGTGGTTAAATTTATGACGTATCTCTTCTCGTTTGTAACTGTAGGGTTTCAAAAGGAGATCCAAAAGCTGCAAGCAGCAAGTACGGCAACTAGCCCCACTGGCTTTACTTGAAGACTACGTATAATTACCTCATACAAAAGGCTCCAATTCCACACATCATTAAAGCTGCTGTAACTGCAAGATGGAAACTTAACAGAGGATAGACTTGCAAAGGAGGCTACAATGGCCCCAAAGTATGCTGCTTTGTCAGCTTTCTTCTCTTCTCTTCAGACGTTGTATGTCCATCCAAAAGAAAGACATAGTAAATGACCATAAAAGAGGAGGACCATATAAATATAATACGGGACATAACTGCCAAGCAAGGAAATCGAATTGGAAATTGGAAAATGTATTAAATATCAAAACTACCATTCCCAATTTAGTTTCACTTTACTGCTTTTGAATTAACTTCAGAATAAACAAGTGCAAATGCACTCCACTCCACTAATTTTTGGAGAGTTATTAGTAGGGTATACTCCGCCACATATAAGGTGAGCCAGTTGAGTATGTGGTCCCCAGGTACACCATCATTCATATATGTGGGGATATAATAATCTTTCGTTAAAATATTTTTTTCTTCTTATGAAAATATTTGAAATTCATTTTTATAAAATTTTCAGTATATTTTGTGTCCTCATAAAATTGAAATGTATTGTTATTTTGTCTAATCATAAGTTCAAATAAATTCAAATTTATGATGATGACTTTTTATGTTGGTTATGCATTATGTATAACCAATGTAAAATGTGAGATATTTTATTCAGTGTATCAATTGTATATATAATCAATTGGATTACTCTTGATAAAAAAAAATGACACATTTCAATTATTTAGGACAAAAAACATACTTAAAATTTTATAGAAATAAATTTCAAATATTTTATATTTATGAAAACGAAAAATATATTTTAATCATAATCTTTTATTCACTGAATAGAGCCTAAAAGACTAATGGTTGAAATGCCCAACTGATGTTTGATAAAAAAAAGTATAATATAGAATTAATTTTCAACCGTTAAATGCAATTAATATATATGTCTAGCTTAAAACCAAACAGGAGTGAAACTGAATCGTTGAATAGAGTGATACCTGTGGCTAGTATCATCTTTTCTTTTATGAGAAAAAAACTATGTACTAAACTTTATACATTTATCCCATCACAAATGAATTATTATGCATAATAAATTTATTTACTTTTACAATACCAAACTTTAAAACTCATGTCTGATTTACATGGGTCAATGACCTTAATTTCTGACTTGGTAAAATCATGAACTAAAATAGTTTTTCTAAATGGCCCACATATAGTTTTTTAAGGAGTCATGGTTTTCTGCTGCCCTTTTTTTATATAAATATAAATATAATTCTGCTCAGTCTGATCAATTTAATTCTCTTTTCAGTATCTTTATCTTGACCATAGGTGCCATTCTATGTTCTATGTCCTGAAAACATGACAATGCTAACTCCAGCTGGTACTTCCGTACTTGACTTAATCAAACGACCAAAATATTGCACTTTAACAATGGCTTGTCATTTACGTAAAAAATGGCTTATCATTCTGTCAAAAATTCTTAAAATTTGAACACACAAACAAGCCACTACCACTTGTCTTCTTGGGGCCATTCATGAATTTGACTTCCTAAGCTATTAGAGGCAGAATCCATCCAAATCCTTATGTTTGTGTCACTGTCACACAAACTGAAGATACTTTTTTAGTGAGTGAGAGCTGAGAATTATAGAATACAAATACGAAGGATGAGTAATCCTTCCAAACTAAATTAGTAAAACACAAAACAGAAACACACTTCATATGATAATCCAACTAGGAGGCATTAAATTACTCAAAGAATAACTTTAGAAGAATTATTCTTCATTCTAACCATTGATTTCCATGAAATTTGATGGGTAAAAATTAATTACTCATTATACCACCATTAAATTTTAAGAAAATGAATGACGAGGATGATATTACTCTTAATAGCCAAAAGTAAACTCCACAAGCGCATAACAATCCTATCAGTTGAACCAATGTTGTCAAACTCAATCGGAATGGAGGTAAAAGAACGTAACTCGAGGATCGTAACTCAGATAGTAAGAGTTACGTGTATATGTAAAATTATATTTATACGCATGCATATACATAAAAAAATAATATAGACAAGAAAAACAATATTGGTTTATAATTTTTTCACTCTGATAGTTAAGCGTAAGTTTTTATCTAAATAAATTATTTTTAAGAAATTTTTCAGTCTGATAGTTAAGCGTAAGTTTTTATCTAAATAAATTATTTCTATTTAAAAATAATTTTAAATAAAAATATAAAATAATTAAAACATTTTATTATATATAATAAATAATTAATTTTTTTACTTAATAATTTGAAAATAATGAAACAAAATTTTATTGATTCAATTAATTTTTAACATTTTTCAAAATTAATACATTTAGAAATTTATAGAGTAGATTAATTTGATAAAATATTATTTGACAAAACTATACTTTTAATTAAACAAGATAACTAATTTTAAATTAATTTTTTTATTAGACAACTTTCATATTAAAAAAAAGTAGTATTATCAACTTATACTTTTTCTTAAAAAAAAATTGAAAGAAGTTTCTAATCTAAAATTTAAAAAAAATGAAAATTAACAATCAACTTTTTTTTAGACTCTTATTTTTAACTTTAACTTAAGAATAACTTCAGTTAAAAAAATGGACCAAATAGACTCTTAGAATTATGTGAATAATATATAATTACAAAAGATAATATATTCTAAACACTCATCTCTTTGCACCTCATCTTCTCGTACCTCTTTTCCTCAACACTCTCTCTCCATTTCGGCTCTTTCTTCTTTTCCTCAGCGATCTCTTTGCACCTCATCTTCTGGTACCCCTTTTCCCACTCGGTTTCCTCTCCAAACACACTCACACCAAACCAAATGGCAGCCACCGCAAGCAACAACGACGTCACCGTAGCCGCCGACAGCCCCATGATGAGCCTAATCAACAAGCGCCTCCGCACCCTCCGCAAGAAGCTGAATAGCGACGATGAGCAGCAATGACGAACAAAAGAGGCGCAGACCACAGCAACGATGAGCAGCAATGACGAAAAAGAAGAGCGAACCGCAGATGAGAGCTTCTGACTTCCAAAGCCTCGAGCCCTAATCGAAACAAAAGAGTAAGTTTCAAATCGGGTCAGATGAACTCGACCCGAGAAGCCAGTTTTTCGTTTTTTTTTCTCCAGCTAGGATCGAAACGAATCGTCGATCCGTCCACCTTGCGAGCAAACGCGCGATCCCCCGACAATCCGTAAAGCCGACGATCCTCCCTCCGAGTAACCTTGTCGACCCTTTCAAGAATCGCAAGATCGCATGAGTATACGATCATACTCACGATCTTGACAACATTGAGTTGAACAATAATCAACCTTGAGAGAAGTGACCAATATATAGCCCAAACTACCTCCAAAATGCATCACGTTCAAATAAACATTGTAAGATTATATATGATATTACAACATATTTTCAGGACAACACAAAACACGAGAAAGGAAACAAACAGCCATCAACCATTAGAGTTATGTAGTGTCAAGATGATACTTTCCTTGTTTTGCAGTAGACGAAGCAACCAAAATTAATAAAATAACAAAATAAACAAAACTTACTTTTAAGATGTACATAATTAAGGCAAGGGTTGCAACTGGGTTTTGCCACAATGACATCAAATCTTCCAAACTTACTTTCTGTCTTTTCTTTTATTACTCTCCTAATTTTTTCTACTAGGTGGAAATCAATCTACATACAAATGAAGGATAAATAACCATTTTTATCCCTAAAAGTGTATAACGCTGACAAATCCATCCATCAAAGATTAAAAAGAAAAATTTAGTTTCTGAAAGTGTAAAAAGAGACAAATTTGTCTCACTGATGACTTTCTTCCGTTAACGTTAGAGAACTTGTCCACGTGACACACAAGGATGAAAATGTCACAGAATAGATGCTAACGTGAACATAGAAACTAAAGTTACTAACAAATATATTCCTAATTTAACAACTTATTGACATTTTGTCTTTCAATTATACAACTTATTAACAAATGTATCCACGAAATATATAAATTTAATTAATTGAAGTTAGTAACAAAATACATGCACCAACTACACATTAGACTTAAAAAATTTTGATTTTGTTATTGTAAATATTGATTATAATTATAATTATATTTTATAATGTCAACTTATCATACAAAAATCAAGACTCAATGGGACACAAGGCAGCACTAGATTCTCAAATAAAAAAACATTTTATCAAATTTTAAATGGATCATCCACAAGTAGAAGAAAACAAACATGAGAGAGGTTTAACAACCAGAACTACAATGCTTTTATAACTCCACTCTCAGTTAATGATCACCTATATATTTATAATAAATGTCAAAGAAAAAAGTAAGACTAATTTGTCCCTGAAGTTATAATTTGTCCCTTTTTTCCTTGAAATCTATTATAATTATATAGGTGATCACTAACTCAGCAGGAAAACTATAAAACATCATAATTATGGTTGCTAGACCTTTCATGTTTGTTTTCTTCTACTTGTGAATGATTCATTTAAGATTTGACAAACTGATTTTTTATTTGAGAACCTACCCCTATGTTACCTCCTCTTGAGTCTTGATTCATTGTGATAAATTGACATTATAAATATAATTATAATTATAATAAATATTTGTAATAACAAAACCAGAAACTTTTAAGTCTATGTGTTATTGGTGCATGTATCTTATTATTAATGTCAACTAATTAGGTTTAAATATTTCATATATGTCAATAAATTATATAATTAAAGGACAAAAATATCAATAAGTTGTTAAATTTATGAATGTATTTGTCAATAACCTTAGCCCATATGTCCACGTGAGCATCAATTCTGTGATATTTTTGTCACTACGTGTCACGTAAGTAAATTTTCTAACGTTAACGAATGAAATTTAACAATGAGACGAATTTGTCTCATTTTTTACACTTTCGAGAACTAAATTTTATTTTTTCATCTTTCAAAGACGGATTTATCAGCGCAACACACTTTCAATGACGAAAATGATTATTTATCCCAACAAATAAATGACTCATCCAATACTGGCAACATCAATACTCCAAAAGAAAATAGTTATACACCACAGAAGCATGCGGCTTGGTGATCCCAACTAAAGATGTAGGTGGTAGGACATTTGGCTTCTGGGTTTGGCACCAAGAACATCAAATCTTCCAATCAGAGATGCTTAATTGAAAAATCATTCATTTAAATTTTTCCATGTTCTCTTCTATTTCTTTCCTAAATTTTTGAACTAGGTGGAAATCAATCCCACACAAAAAAACTACCCATCCTATTACGGCAACATCAATACCCCAAAGGAAAATAGTCAGACCAAAGAAGCCAGTGGCATGTGGTGATCCCAACTGTCTAAAGATGATGTATGTGGTAGGACATTGGCTTCAGCATAAGCAGATAATACACAACTAAATCCACGTTTTATAACAACAAAAGAAAAAGAACATTAAATAAAAAGATTTACTGAACGCAAAAACATCCTTCTAATAGATTAATATCCTCAAAAGGCTCAACCAATATGCTCCTTCACTCCTTTCAAAACAAAACTTCAGAACACCAGCACCACATCATCACTTATTTTTCAATATCTAAATAAGGATAAGGACAACTTCATGTTAAGAATCCATAAAATCGTGCTTTCATTGCATGAATTCTAGCCATCTCAGATTTTTACTAGCAACACACTTGCAGCACAACTCTAAACTTCATATTCTGTAATCTACAGTCACTCCAGTTTTAGTCCTCAATTCTATAATATGTTAGCAAACAATGAAAACCACAAGTTAATTCAATAAGAGCACAGAATCATTGATGAAGAAGAAACAAGTAGTACATTCCATGACAACAGATAAAGCTAGCAGCATAATATAAATTTGATCAGTTTCAGATTTCCTAACACATCAATTCTATCAGATCATCTAATATACACAAGTTGCCCAATCTACTTGAAATTGGATCATTGCAGTTAAGTATTTTAAAACAAATGATGGATGATTCACCATTAAGTTGTAAAAACAAGAAATTCATTCCTGTATAGAGTGAAAAGGGAACCAGCAAAAGATACTCACAGATCATACTATAACTATAAGACAAAGCTAAAGCCAAAATTCTATAAACTCTGAAAAGCTACAAATCAATTCAATACATTCAGCACATTATAGGAAAGTATAACAATTGACATCAAATTTATTGCTTTTCTTCTTACAAATAATTCTATGATTTAAATTGCATTTTATGACATTATTTTCAGATATGCAACCCCAAATTACAGGTTAATACTAATTAAGTAATACATAGTTGTGGTTTAAAAAAGAAGGAACTACCTGATGGTCATCTAGGTGTAAGACAACAGTAAGAAGCAAGCAGCACAAACTCCTGCACCAAACCAAATTAGCTACTCTGCAAGGCACCCTATCAGCATAAGATCACTCGCGCAATACCTGGCAGGTATTAACATGTAAAACAGTTTGGATAACAATATGGAAAGTCACATTCATCGGAATTCTGAAACAGGAATTATGTCTAAAACAAGGTGATAGGGCTTATCCAACTAACCCTTACAAAAATTGGACTGCATTGTATATATCCAAATACAAGCGGGGGGGGGGGGGGGACAACAAAAGCAGATAAACAGCATTGAACTCCTTAATTACAGAAACTATTAGATCAATGGCACAATTAACATCAAAAAATTTATAATAAATCGTAAAGAAGATAACTAAGAAGCAATAGGAAAAAAACAAAAAAGAAAAAAGGCTGCATTTGCAACCTAATAATGCAATTAACCGTGTACAGAAGGTGGAGAAAATTAAAACAAAACCCCACAAAAAAAATTTAATAATCAGTAATTCTATACCACAAAATACAATCCTATACAGCAAAGAAGAACAACAAAGTTCAAGGAACCACCAGAACCACCAGCATGAGACCTCACATCTTCACGAAACCCCGGCGGCGAAGACAGGTGTGAGGGCTGTCCATCAAATCCCGGTGAATTCTCTGGTGACAAAGCGTCATCATCCGGCGGAGGAGCGTTATCAAGAGGCTTGGTGGACACAATCGGATTTCTCCCAAAAATCTCCCTAGGCAAGAGAACCTTGGAAACCCCGAAAATCGCAACAGGGTTCTGATCAAACACGGTCTGCGTAATTGAGGCCTGAACGATGCCGGTGTTGATGGCGACAGAGCCGTTCACACGGGAAATGTTGAGCGTGAAGCTGCCAGCACCCATGGCCTCAGTAGCAAGGGTAGGTTGAAAGGGGTTAACAACTGATTCAAGAGAACCAAGAGGGTAATACGAATGGAGCACGTGGAATTTGAGAACAACGGCTTTCTTATCCGCGGGAAGAGACTGAAGAGCAACAGAGGGAGGGAGATCCGCGAATGCGTCGTCGACGGGGACAAAGAGCGTGATTCCGGCACCACCCTCGTCCGCTTCAAATTCCTAGTATCAGATATATAATCAGTAAACTTCATTAGTTAATTAATTAATTAAATATTGAATTCATTCACACTTGTAGTAATGTGATAGTGAAAAACCTACTAACTAATTGAATTAAATCCACTGAGTATATATCTAATACCTGGACGACGCCGGAAGCAGCGAGCATGGAGGCGGCGACGTTGAAGTTGTGGCCGTTGACGAGGGCACTGGTGATGTTGAGGACCATGTTGGGGCGGGTTTCGGAGGCCATGAGGTTGAGGCCGAAGGGGATGAGGAGGGAATTCACGGCGAAGATGGTGACGTTGTAGGGTAGGGTTTTGACGAGGGAGAGGATGGTGGCGTTGGAGGGGGAGTACGGTGCGGGGGAGCGGATCGAGATGACGCCAGATTGGGAGTCGCGGGTGAGGTTCACGGAGCCGAAATTGTCGGTGGCGCGGCCGGTGGTTTGGAGGAGCGTGGTGATGAGCTTGCCGGAGGGGGGGAGGGCGCGGAGATCGGACCAGGAGAGGAACTGGAGGAGGACGTGGTAGCGAAGGACGTCGGCGAGGGCGGCCGGGGAGAGGTGGTGGCGGGAGAGGTGGTCGTCGGCGGCGAGGTAGGCGTTGGGGACGGCGAGAATGGAGAGGGAGGAGCGGTCTGAGAGATCCGCGGCAAGGGGCGTTGCGGAGGCGAGGAGGGAGGTGAATTGAGAGAGCTCCGGCACGGTGGAGAGGAGGGCGGTGAGGTTCAGACCCGACGCCGCGCGTGCGAAAAATAAAAACAACAACATAATCAGTCTGAGGGTAATTGGGGAAATCCCGAAGCCATATCGAGATCGAGAACGCATTATGTATGTGTTTGTTCAATGGTGGTGGATTGAGGATTGGATGGTGTGGTGTTAGTTAGTGTTGAGTTGAGTTGAGGATGAGATGAGAGACATGAAGTGTGAAGTGAGGTGGAGCATGCAAGCTGTGAATGATGAGATGAGCACCAGGGTGATGCAATGATGATGTGGATTGTTAATGTTGTGTTTTCCATTATTATTACTTTATCACATTTTCCATCTTCTTCCAACATCCAAGTCACTCCCCTCTTGCAAAGCATATGGCAATATTGCATTGCCTCTCTTCTCAGCAAATCAGTGCATCTTTGGTTCTCCTTAAAAAAAAAAAAATTAAAATTATCTTTGAGACCAAAGTGATGTAGTAAATGGATCAGAATTCTTTTGTATTTATTTTATTTTTATCGGTTGAATTAACTTTAAAACACGCATCATAATAATTTTATCCGTAAACTAAACATATATTAATACAATAATTTATAGAATACATTACACTCACATCATGTATTTTTCTTAAACTACATCGGATACCTCTTTTTTATATATTATTTTTACTCTCTTATGTGTTAACACCATTGACTAACTTCAGTTGAAATATACGAATAGACAAGATTTTTCATTATAGTAAATTATACTCGCATCCCCGATAATTTTCTCAAATTACATCTAATACCTCTTTATTTTTATACATTACTTTTATCCGACAGCGTCAATGTCTAAGGTACTAACTCTAATGGTGACAAAAGTTACGGCGAGAGGCAATGAGATGGTGGAAGTGGATATGACTCTGATGGCAGCAGCTGCAGTGATGGTGGTGGTTATAGTTGTGGTGGTGTGCGAGGACGATGAAGAGGAGGAAGAGATGATGTTGTTGTTGGAGAGGAAGAAGGTGGTGATAATAAGTGAAGAGAGATTGTTGAAGAAAATAAGGGTTTGTAAAATCTAAAATGTGATTTTGAGGATGATAGACATATTTTAGAGATAAATTTTTATTAAAAATCATGGGATCAGTATGTGTTTATTTTTGTTAAATTATTAAATATTGTTTAAGAAGGAGTGACTCTCGATATAATGTAAATAAACAATTAAATTTTTTTATAGGGTATAAAAAAGAAAAAAATGTCAGGTATAAATTAAAAAAAAACAGAAGTACTAATGCGATTTAGTCTAATTTATATTTTTCTTTCTGTCTTGTATTCACGGGAATTTATGACAACTGCCCCTCCAACACCACCAAATATACATAAACTAAACAACCCTCTCACGTTTACTGTATACTACTTCGCGTATATATACTATACCCTTTGCTTCTTCCTTTTTTATGGATATTATACCCCTGCTTACAAGTTAGTAGTTACAACTCACGTTCCATTAATTTTTTTCAATCATAACATTATGTACTTGTGTTTTTACGTTTTTTTTTCAAATATTTTTTTTTAGATTTTATTATATCATTTACAAATTTTTTATTTACAAACATCTTCTTGAAAATATTCTTTAAATTTAAATATAACTATCATTTCTATTATAAATAATTTAATTAAAAACTCATTCGATGAGTAAAAGTCTAAATATAAGTCTTGATTGGAAAAAATTAATTGAATAAGTTAAATTAGTTTGATAAATTTCTTCCTACTAAAATCTGATTAAAAGTATAAATATACAAAAATTACGAACTCAAATAGTTCATTCAAATTCTTCCATGGTTCACGTTTAATGATTTCTCATCCATTTTCAAGTGTTTTTCAATGTAGATTATTTTAAAATATGATTACATATATTTTTATAATATATGATTATTTATCTTATAAAATCAAACATATTATATTTGTATATTATGTTAATTCAAAAGATGTCTTAAAAATGAATTATGACTTTTAATTATTTTAATTAAATAAAAATAAATATAAATGATTTGTAATTTTGTATATGATATTTAATGACGATATCTCATAAACACAATTTGATATAATATTAAATATTTGCACTTAAGACATTTATTTAATAATATACAATAATTTTTTATTTTTTTTTGTATAAAACATTTTCCTAAGATATGTCAAAGTCCTATGAAAAATAAATGAAGATTACAGTCTCAAAGTGTTGATTTTCATCAAAAGGTGTGCTAATAGAAGAAGTGACTATTTTACTGAAGTATTTGACATGTCAACCTATAAGTATTGACTCTACATGAAAAAAGAATGTGCATTTAATGCAAACATTAAATGCTTGAATGGCCACAATTCATAAGCCAAAGAAATAAGGTGAAGAAATTCATATGTTATGAGACAACAAAAGATTATAAATAGAACAAACTTTGAAAAAATAAGACACGAGTTAACATACAAAATATTCTTTCATTATTTCTTATAAAGTTTTTTATAAATCTTTATATAGATAAAATCTCTCAAAACATCTTGTAAGTCTTAAAAAAAAGACTAAAGTGTTGAGTATAATATTCATATGTAAGGCAATCATCTCTTAGTCATTATGCAAACTTATAACAAATAAATAATGTTGATGTGTTTAGAGTCAACACTAATTTGGTACAAAGAATATTGGATTGAAGTCAAGTTTAAAATAAAGTTTGTCCTTGTAAGACTTAAAAGTAACAATGTAACTTTTGATAAGTTAGTAAAACTTTTGTGAATTACCAAGAATCATGGAGTGTTTTTGGTTTACTGCTTTCCATATTGTTTTTACCAGTATAAATTATTGAGTGTTTTTGGTTTACTGCTTTCCATATTGTTTAACTGACAAAGAGTTTGAAGTTAATGGAACAAGCTCGCGAATTTTTTGATTTCGGTTTCAATATACCCACATGCAATTTTTTGATCTGGGTTTCAACATATCCATATGCATTTTTTTTGTGTGTCGATGTTTGTGGTCAAAGAGGAGGGAAGAACACAATTTGGGGAAAAGAGGAAAAACAAAAAAAGAAGTAAACTAGTAAGCGCCGAAAATCGTTTGATTGCAACGCGATGTGCCAGAAATTGCCGAAAAGGGCGAGTGTTCGCGGATGACTTGGTCGGAGTGGAAGATGAACACTGGAAGAGACTATTCTTGGTGACGACGGAAATCGCAATTTTAGGTTAGGGTAAGGGTAAGGGACAAACTGAGAAAGGAAATAAAAAAGAAAAAATAAACTAAATAAAAAGGAGAAAAAAAAAACACTTGCGCAAAACAAGTTTTAGTTTCAGAGACACCACCTATATTCTTTACCAAAATGATTTTTTTCATTAGATTTTGTGTGAATTTTTGCAAGATTTGTATTCATTAAATTGATATTATATAGTTATTTTTCTCTTCAGTAAACATCCCTCTTATTTAAAATAAATAAATCATTTTAAAAAATGACGTGACTGTTTAACTTATTGAAAAATAATAATTTTTGGGTTATTTTAAGTAAACAAAAACACAAAACATTAACAAAATTATTATCAACAAACTTTTACAAACATTAATTAAAATAATAAATAAACTATTATTATAAATTATATTAAAAGCATATTAAAATAAAAGACATTAATATTTTTAAGGATTTTGTTTGGCCAATATTCTTAGAACATTATTTAAGTAATTTAAAAATATTTTTTTATTAAAAATCATATGTGAGTATATTTAAAAATTACGGGAAAATGCATTTTGATACATTTTTGGTTTTTAATCTTATAATGGAGTATCTAAAGAATGGACACACTGATTTATTTTTTCATTGATATATGAAGGATGCATGGCACTGATTAACATTTAAAAAACACTATATAATGATATATTTGTACTTAAATTTAATTATTCAACTTCAACCTACTCTTGTGTGTAGTATTTGATGTTTCTCCAGCATTCTCTCTCTCTCCACGGTCACCATTATTGATCCAACACATCACATCCACAGTCAACTTCATCACTTTTGTGACCCCAGACAGAGAATCCATCTTACTTGCACTTCTTTCTTTCTCACATTTTCTACCTCTAGCTGTTTCTGTGCGTCTGTGATTCCTTCTGTCATTATCTTCGATGGAATAATGCCACAACCACCTCATGCTTTATTGTAAAAGCTGTTTTGAGTTGAAGAATCTCAAAGATTATTGATCGGACCACAAGTTCTTTGCTAACATAGAAAACAATTTATTGTTCTTTTAAAATGTTATTTACGTATTCAGTTTTTTATAGTTCTTGTCTACACCTTAAAAAAAGTGTTGAAATTGCTTTTTCATTTTCTCTAGTTTGGCTGCTATGTCTTGAGCACATAGGTAGCTGCTAGTAAGTAATAAGAGAAACTTAACTTGTGATGCTTGATGCTTATTTCTGTACCGGTTAATGGAGAACCTAATACCAGTGTTTGGATGCTAGTAGTCTATTCAGGTGACTTCATGATGCAGAGTATTGGGATGTACTGAAAATAGCACTATCTGATTTCCTGAAAAAGTATGTCCAGCCAACAAAAGAGTTGCATTGTATTGTAGTAATGTTATAAAAAAATATCCCCTTTTTTGTATTTTAGTTCACTGAGACCAGCTTGTAGACATGAATTATGTAGTTTATAAAACCAAATGCATTGAGTTGATATGGGAGATACATGGGAAAATGCAAAATTGATGCCTCCAGATGTTAGAGGAGAGTCATTAGAGTAAAAACAAATTATGTATTATAGATTCCATGATATTGGTAAGTTTGAATTAATATAGTTTATGAATAAATTGATTTTGTTGAAGAAGGATGACATTATGAATTTTTGGTGTTGAATTGCAGATTTAAAGAGTTGATTGTTATATGTGATTATCTGAAGCTGGAGAATGGAGAGAGACAGACTCAAAAGTTAAAAGGGTATAGAACTTTACAAAATAGAGAAATCTGATACTGAGAAAGAGGCAAGTTTGACTACAAATCTAGCTCTCATTGTCATTAACCTCCCTTTTGGATCTTGCAAGCGCTCTTCTTGCATTCATCGATTCATCAAATTTGCTGGATCACTATTCTGTAGAAAAATATGAACGGCCGTAAAATCATCTGATACTTTAAGTGAGTAATATGTCCTAATAGGATATATGGATTTACATGCTATAAAGTATAAAGTCCAGTTTGAGGATGCAGGATTCATTCCTTTTCTCGTCCTCTTTTGGTTTTGACTAATCCTCTTCTAAGTCTTCTTAGACAGAGTGACCCAGGTCTTTAGGAGTGAGTTAATTTCTTAGACCTATTGAACTTGAATTGACGCTTCAATTGTAATTTTGGTCTTCAATTTGATTAATTGTTAACTTGTTTGTTCTTATTGCAATTTATTTGAACAGAATGCTATCTAAGAATGTTTGGAAGGCACAGAATTATCTCTTCTATAGTAAATATTTTCCCTCTTGTGATGTGTTTGATATATAGCCATTCATGTGCCCTTCAATTATACTTAATATGGCCATAATAACACTATTGTTATTTGCAAAGACAACACTCAACAAGATGTTGATTATGATTGAGAATGGATATCAAGGCCGCTGTTTGGTTACTATATTTTTGTTTTGCAGGCAAACTTACTTGAACCTCTTTGAAAGCTTCAGTTTGTATGTATATGAAACTTTGCTGCTGGCAAAATTCATAATTTTAAGCTCTCTTTAGTTACTTTGTTACTCACTTCTTGCCAGCATTGATGTGTTGGTCTTACATACGAGATTCATATATTTATAGGTTTCAACCCGTACCTTCAAATTCTTTATCGACATTAATACAAGATTGCGAAGGAAATCACTTGCTTCATATAAGGATAAGTCTTCCCTAAATATGAAGTCATTGGTTCTTAGCCTTTGTCTCTGGTACCTCTGATTTAATATATTTTCTCATAATTAATTGTAAAGTTATGGCTAAGAAAGCTATTGCAAAAGCAAAATCTTAAAAGTATTTGTTATGACTTCGACATATTTTTATATATGACTGATCATAAGTATATCCTTAGCTGCGATGCTGGTGCGTCTTTTAGATCTTTAGCTACCTTTCTTTCACTAAGGATAGTCTTGTTGACTGTCAGATATGGGGTGCCAGCATGCTTGATATTGTTAATGGATTTCTTTGTCTTAATAATTTTCTTGTTGCCATCTGTGATTGTTATGTTGCTATTGAAACATATAGACGAGTCCCGAGTTCCATACAGATTACTTCTCAATACAATTTCTTTCAAATTCATTAAAATTTCATGTACCGATTCTTCAATTTCTTGTTGTCATCTGTGATTGTTATGTTGCTAGTTTTTTGTGCTTCAAATCTCAACATTTTAATGCTCTAGATGTACTCCAAGTTTCCATCCGTCTAACATGATTTTTAGGTTGTAAAGCTTATTCCACAGTTTGTTGCACATTTGATCTGATTTTTGTCCTCATATTCTTATCTGAGTAGTTAGAGAACAATTGTCACATCACAGTAGGTTGCCACTACAAGAAGTCAATCATGTCATGGTCAGTATTGTGCAAAATCACAGCCACTATGGTGTACAAGGACAAGTTCCCTTTATTGCCACCAATTTCTTAGTTTTTCAACTAATTTTTTTATACATTTTTGTGATTTCTCCTCTCTTTCTTTCATTAGAAGACCTTTTACATGGTTTGAAATCCTTCGTCATTTGATGCAAACACTGAGTCAACCCCTGATCCAATGCTCACTGTCCTCTGGTGATTTGCTCACTGATGCATGTCCAGGTCTTTCTGTTCACACAGGTCTACTGAATTGCTTTATTCTGACTTCTGATTCACATTTGTCTTTGATTCTTTGTTTTTTTTTCCTGTTTTTGTTCTAAGTAACTACTCAATGCTCCACATTATTTTCACTTGTCACTTTATTGTTAATTACGAATGTGTTTAAGTTTTGGAAAGTTTTTATTTTATTTTGATCATTATGTGTATAGTATAAATTATTTATCTCGTATCTCGTATCTATATTCTTCAATATAATGGTCATCCCACTAAAGTTATTTGGGGTTGGCTGAACTAACAGCTGCTTAGGATTGATAACTATCATCCTTACCTGGTATAAGTATTTTATTATCAGAATCTTCCTAATAATTGGATATTTGGGTTATCTAGTCATTATTTCTGGTATATGCCCTTGTCTTTCTCTTTTAGACTTTTGTGCTGTATGGTAATTTGGCATCACCATTACAGGTTTTAAATTTGTGATAATCCATTATTTTACCTGCTGCTAGTACCATAATTTAGTTCTCATGTGCTCAGATGTGGCCTTGCTAAGTTAAACATTGTATCTAAATAGAATTTCTCCATATTTAATGAATATCATGATTACTTCAATTGGAAGACAGTAGTATATTTGGGGTGATTTGATCAGATTATTGAGGCAAATTGTGCTTCTATTCTAATTTTGATTTTGTTTTCTTAGAGTGGATGATTAATAAGTTGTGATTAACAAGCTGAAGATGGATATTGAGGTTGAGAGATATTTTAATTCCATTGCTGTAGAGATTACTGATTTAAGACTCTTCGTTGAGATGTCTTCGTGTGCTTCCATTCAGGCTTTGAAGTGAGGTCTTTTGGCCACTTAAAATGTTGAGATTAGAGAGACCGTCCAAAGAAGAGGTGAGGAGGGCCATTTAGGTTTTAGGATCTTCAGAATCCTCCGGCCTCTTGATTAAAATGAGTTTTTTATTTTTATTTTTTTATTATAGATTACATATTTAGATATGTAATCTATTATTATAAAGTCCAAGGTGCTAATTATAAGACCGCCATGTCAACATCTAATACTTCCTCAACACTTGGGTCTAATTCTAGTAATCATAAAATATACATCATAAATTCATAATTGATGGTTTATAAGAGCACCTTTAGTGCTAGATCCCAATTTGGGATCTTAGCTTACTTTTTGGCGGACCCCACAGTGCCACGTAGGATTGAAGATCTCCTAAGATCTGTAACATTTTTTCCTTTAGTGGTAAATCTCAAATTGAGATCTTAGATAACTTTTAATGGGTTCCACATGGACCCCACTTTTAAATTTTTTAATTTTGATTAAATTAAATTTAATTAATTAAGTAATAAATTTTAATTAACCAAACATAGAAAAAAAATATATTAATATTAAGAAATGATAAAATTTAAATAATTTTATTTATAACTAAATGTTAAATAAGTGAAAAATACATAAAATTGATAATAAAAAAAGCAAGACATTAATTTTAAAGAAAAATCAATTTTCATCATTTTCGTGACCGAAATGTTCCCAAATATGCTTTACCAAGTCTGCTTGAAGTTGTTGATGAATTCCTCTTGTATGCATAACACGTCTTGTTTGCAAGTATGTAGCAAAGTCAGGAGGAGCACCACGAGATACTTCAACATTTGAAATATCATTATCTACGTGATCATAATCAACATCGACATTACCACCAAATGTATCTCGTTCGTCTTCGACAATCATGTTATGCAATATAATACATGCCAACATTATATCCTTCATTGTATCCATGTTCCAGGAACGCGATGGACCGCATATAATTGCGAATCGAGATTTGAGCACACCAAATGTTCGTTCAACATCCTTTCTCACCGCTTCTTGACATTTTGAAAATAATTTCCTTTTCGGACCTTGTGGCATTGGTATGGTCTTCACGAATGTGGCCCAATTAGGATAAATGCCATCTGCAAGATAGTACCCCATATTGTATGGAGTTTCATTAATTGAAAATTGTACTGGAGGAGCTCGACCTTGCAAAACCTCATCAAACACAGGCGATTGATTTAACACATTAATGTCATTGTTTGAACCCGCAACTCCAAAAAATGCATTCCAAATCCACAAGTCTTGTGAAGCAACTGCTTCAAGTATTATTGTGGGTTTGCGATGATCATCTCTACGAAATTGACCCTGCCATGCAACTGGACAATTTTTCCACTCCCAATGCATGCAATCAATAGAACCTAACATACCTGGAAACTCTCGTGCAGCTCCAATTTGTAGAAGGCGGTTTATGTCATTGTTGTTGGGCTTTCTCAAGTACTCTTCTCCAAATATCTCAATGACACCCCTTACAAATTTTTGTAAGCATTGAGTTGCGGTGCATTCGCCAATTCTAATGTACTCATCAACACAATCAGCAGGTGATCCGTATGCCAATATACGGATAGCTGCAGTACA
>PYAF01006018.1:715214-735329 GCA_007407185.1 Glycine tomentella | reverse complement strand
TTTTTTCTCTTCTTCCCCCTCCTTCTCACGGTGCAGTCCGAGCCTCCCCCTCCTCTGCTTCCCTCAGGTATCCTCAGTTCCTTCTCTTTCTCTTTTTTTTCCGTTTCTGTTGGGATGTGGATTGTTACTCCCCGCCCATTTTGTGGTCTGTAGTGATAAAAATATATTTTTTTTTTGAAAAATGGGGGGATCTTGAGGGTTCTTGTGGAAGACCCAGATCTCCATGTGGAGATCCTCATCTCTCCTTTAGTGATGGATCTTGGAAAGCACAAATCTTCAACTCAAGATCCAGCACTAAAGGTGCTCTAATGGATGATAAAGCATTGTGTACATAATAATATAACAGTTTATTCAATAATTATGATATTTTTATATGTATTATTACAAAACTTTAAACAATTAAGATTTAAATATATTTAAGATTCTTAAGAAGTGATTGAATTTTATTTTAGGTTCTTATAAATTTTTCTATTGTTTTAAGTCTTTTGATATATTGAAATTTTTGTTTTGAATTTTTGTCATATATTAAGTAATGGCGTGTTATTTTAAGAACTGATGTTTTTAATATTATGAAACAGTTATAATAATGTCATGTCATTACTTAATTAAAGACAATACTCAAAACAAAAATATTTATAGTATCCCAAGTCCCAACATATCACGCAACATGTTACATGATTACTCTTTTAAAGTATCTGTGCTTCCTTGACTAACGGGCACTGGTGGCTGAATAATCTTATAGAAATGGATTGCATTTCATGCAAAGATGTCTTTTGAAGCTTCCACAGCCTATAGAATTGAGATATCACCATCCATTTACGCATCACGAACAATATAGAAAACAATTTCCCTAGACTTCTTTGCACCTGTGAAAGCAAGAACTAAATATAGGGGTGGACATTTTTAAACATGGGTGAAAGCAACGAAAATGTAGTGTTTGTTTGTATCGTGGTTAAAACTTTGGTAGTGTTCATTCCAAGGAAGTTTCAAAGTATAAGTAGCGAGTGGGATCCTTTTGGATGCATACTTTGGTGGCTCATGACTGATAACTCAAGCATGTGCTTAAATTGTTACATTCATTTTTCATATGAGAATTTCTGGAAAAATTCTATAGATTCTAAGACATGATTCTATAGAATTTATTGGCCTCATTCTAAGGGCATGTTTGGTTGTGAAGAAGGAAAGAGAAAGAATGGAAGAGAATAGATGAGAAGAGAAAAGAAATAGATGAGAAATAGAGAAGAAATACAAGGGATTTGGTTGAAGAAAAATAGAAAAGAAATAGAATGATAAAATTTATGAAAATACTTTTACCTTTACAAGATTAATATTTTTTTTAACCATGGATCCAATAACCTTTGGCAAGTGAAATTGTCCCTCTCACACCATCATGGAGAAGATTTTGATAGACTCCACCGTGATGTCTTCATTTTTTTGTTTGTCAATTTTTCCTCTATATTTGTATTTTACAAAAAAAAAAAGCCATAATGATTGTGCTTCTATCAACAAAAATAACATTGGCATAACAGTTCTCAGCAAAAAAATAGCGTCGGAAGTGAACATCCCAAGAGAGCTTCACGGACGAAGATGGGGAGGATGAGAGAAAGCAAGAGAGAGAAATAGGGTAGTCAAGTAAAATACTGAATTTCTTCACAAGTCTCCTCATCTCATTTCTGTGTAAGCATTAATCTATAATTTCATGTTCAATAACAATCATATCCAAAACATGAAAATGATCTTGAGAATCCATGAGTTTCACATAAACATACATTTGTCCATAATTGCGGAAAATCTTTATTGGTAGAATACTTTCGTAGAGTCTTTGGAGAAGATCCTTTAATGGCAGAATACTTTCTCAAAGTCTTGACCCTTTCTTTCTTGTATCTTCTTTGATAGGGTTTGGATACAACTTTCATGGACAGACAATGATGGTATTTAGTTTTCTAAATATTTTTTAATATAACTGCATATCTTAACAGTTATCTTTTTAATACGTTTAAGATAATTATTTTATTAACAATTATCCTTTAATAACTTCCTTTTATAACCAATTATCTTTATGTCCTTTATTCATTAAATCAAATAACATTTATTTAAATGAGCCACAATGATAAATCTTACATTCTCCCACTTGGCTCATGTCATAAATTTCATTTCATGATTTAATGAAAACAATTTTAATGCGCATTCATAGAGCTAAAGTTTTCATACATTGGCATCATCATAAATCATGATCAGAAATAAAACCAATAAGAGTCATGGCGGTTATATGCTATCAAATCGGCATAGTTCCTTCCATGTACCACTATATTAGCTCTTCTTCCTAATATGATACTTTAATGGAAGTTTACATCATAATGTCCCACAATAATACTATTATGTTTTCATTAGGGATAAATCTTGTTTTTCAAAATAATCATTCATACATGCATGTATACATAAATTTGAAAGCAGGATAATTTTCAGAAACTTAAACATCAGTGAATTCAGAGTGTCAATAGTCAATAATTACAATAATGATCAACATTCATTAGCTGACATAATGCCCATACTACAGACATGACCAATAAATGTCTTGGGCGGTAATCCCTTCGTCAAGGGATCAGCTATCATAAGATAAGTGCTAACATGCTCTATAGACACTCTATGTTTCTGAACCTCTTCTTTAACGGCAAAGTATTTCAATTCCATATGTTTAGCACCTTTGGAATACTTGTCGTTTTTAGAAAAGAAGACTACTGCGGAATTATCACAATAAATTTTTAGCGGCTTATCAATAATGTCGACCAATTCAAGCCCTGAAATAAAGTTCCGCAGTCATTTAGTCTGAACCATGGCCTCAAAGCATGCCACAAATTCAGCTTTCATAGTGGATGCAGCAGTTACAGACTGCTTCACACTTTTCCATGATATAGAGGTCATTAGACCTCCTATAAGTAATCATGTGACCTTTAGTGCCTTGCAAATATCTCAGAACTTTCTTTGCAGCTTTTCAATGATTCATACTAGGATTACTCTGGTATCTTCCCAACATTCCAACTGCAAAGCTAATATCTGGTCTCGTACAAGTTTGAGCATACATCAAGCTCCCAACAAGTGATGCATACAGAATTGCTTCCATTTCCTTTCGTTCCAATTCATTTTTATGACATTGCATGAGACTAAACTTGTCTCCTTTCTGAATTGGTACTGGAGATGATGAGCAGTTTTGCATTGCGAATCTATCTAAAACTTTATTAATATATGCTTTCTGAGACAAACTCAACAATCCTTGTGATCTACCACGAAATAATTTCTATTCTAATCACATGGAATGTCTCACACATATATTTCATTTCAAAGTTATTAGAGAGAAACTTCTTAGTCTCATTTAAAAGACCAATATCGTTAGTTGCAAACAAAATATCATCAACATACAGAATCAATAATATAAACTTGCTCCCACTGACCTTTAGATATATACATTGATCGACAATGTTCTCTTTAAATCCAAAGGAAACAACAGTATCATTAAACTTAAGGTACCATTGTCTTGAAGCTTGTTTAAGTCCGTATATTGATTTCTTAAGTTTGCACACCATGTGCTCTTTTCGCTTTTCTATGAACCCCATTGGTTGGTCCATGTACACATCTTCCTCTAAATTCCCATTTAGAAAGGCGGTTTTCACATCGATCTGGTGTAACTCTAGATCATAATGAGCAACCAATGCCATAATGATTCTTAGAGAATCCTTTTTTGAAACTGGTGAAAAGGTTTCTTTATAATCAATGCCATCTTTTTGAGTGAATCCCTTTGCAACTAGTCTAGCCTTGTACCGTTCTAAGTTACCATGAGAGTCACGTTTGGTCTTAAAGACCCATTTACATCCAACTCTCTTACATCCTTCTGGTAACTCAATAAGGTCCCAAACCTCATTCTGTTCTACAGATTTCAACTCATCTTTCATGGCATTTAACCACTTGTCACCATCTTCACTATTCACGGCTTGTCAAAACGTCACTGGATTATCTTTTATATCCAAGTCAAATTCAGACTCTTGTAGATATACCACATAATCATTAGAAATAGCAAATCTCCTTTCTCTTTGAGATTTTCTTAATGCTATTTGCTGTGGTTCTTCTACAATGGGTTCACTTGGTTCATCAACAATAATTTCATCATGAGTAGTGGGATCATCAATTCGTTCTTCATTATTATTGATTGGTTCAATAACATGAGGAACAACAACTTTACTAGAGATACAAATCAATGGAACTTGTATCCTCAATTCATGACTATCCACTTTACGTGGTATTTCACTCCCACTAACTTTACCATTCTCAATGAACCTAGCATTTCTAGTTTCAATGATCCTCGTAGTATTATAAGGACAGTAAAATCTATACCCTTTTGACTTTTCTGGATAACCAATGAAATAACCACTGATTGTCCTTGCATCCAGTTTCTTTTCTTGCGAATTGTAGTATCTAATTTCTGCCTGACAACCCCAAACATGTAGGTGTCTTAAACTAGATTTCCTTCCAGTCCAAAGTTCAAAAGGAGTCTTTGGGACTGACTTACTAGGAACCCTGTTTAATACATACATGGTAGTTTTTAGAGCATAAGTCCATAATGAAATGGGTAAATAAAAATTACTTAACATACTCCTAACCATATCCAACAAGGTCCTATGATGCCTTTCTGAAACACCATTTTATTGTGGTGTACTGGCATTGTGTACTGAGTATAAATACCACACTTTTCTAGGAATTTAGCAAATGGGCCTAGATGTTGTCCACTTTCATCATACCTTCCATAATACTCACCACCCCTATCAGATCTGACAATTTTCACCTTTTTGTCTAATTGCCTTTCAACTTCATTAATGTAAATCTCTAAAGCATTTATAGCTTGAGACTTATCATGTAGCAAATAGACATAACCATAACGTGAATAATCATCAATGAAGGTGATAAAATATTTCTCTTTATTGAAAGAGTTAACATCAAAAGGACCGCAAACATCAGTGTGTATAATTTCAAGAAGCTGAGTGTTTCTTGTGGCTCCTTTCTTTGTGTGTTTTGTTTGTTTGCCTTTGATACAATTCACACAAATATTCAGATCAGCAAAATCTAAATCCATAAGGATTTCATTCTTTACCAATCTTACAATTCTTTCTTTGGAAATATGTCCCAAACTTTTATGCCACAAGTAAGCGGAACATTCATTAATTAAGGTACGTTTAGTACCAACATTATGATACAGAGTCATAAGCATTTCAGCATAAAAATTATCGAGACATAATTTATATAATCCATCACATAAAGTACCATTGCCAATCAAATGATTGTGCTTGTACAAACTGAAACTACCACTACCAAATTTAAAAGAGTATCCAGCTTTATCAAGTTTGGAAATAGAAACTAAATTCCTAGATATACTAGGTACATAAAGAGTTTCACATAAGTCCAAATGATGTCCACTGTTAAGGATCAAACGGTAAGTCCCAACAGCTTCCACTGGAAGTTTCACTCTATTATTCATAAGGACAAACTTTTCATTTGGCCTTGTGATTTGGGTCGTAAGGAATCCTTTTCTTTTCAGCTCCGTGATGTTTTTCATAATTGATGGAATGAATTCTCTGGTTCTTAATTCTGGTTTCCTCTTGAACTAACATATTGTGCAATTCATGCACATTCCATTTGTCTTTCATGGTATTATATTTCATTTGGAAAGGACCATACTCAGACGGTAATGAGTTCAATATGAACTGCACCAGGAAATTTTCATCCACATCCATTCCCAATGACTTTAGTCTTGCTACAATATTTGTCATTTCAACAACATGCTCATGCATAGTACGTGAACCATCAAATTTCATGATGGTCAGTGTACTCATTAGTGTCCCAGCAAGAGACTTGTCAACAGTTTGGTAGCACTCTTCCACAAGTTTTATCATTTCTTTAGCACTTTCAGTTTGTGGAAGATTGACTTAATGTTGCTTACAATGCTCATTCGCATGTACATCAGATTCAACCTATTGAATTTTTCCCAATTCTTAAAATGGATTCTTTCATTCTCAGTGCTTGCATTAGTAATAACACTAGGTTTCTCTTCTCTAAGAACCAAATCCAAATCCATCACCCCAAGGTAAAATTCAATTTGCTCTTTCCATTCAGAGAAGTTTAGTACATTGAAAACTATAATAATTGAGAAAAGCGAATGTGTAGCAACAAGTATTGCAAGGTATAAAATTTCAAAACTTAATGTTTTGAATTATACATATCACATACTAACATAATTCACAGATTCATACATCATAAAATTGTATATTAATGTTCACCTTTGGGGATCCATTAATACACAACATTCAACTATAATGATGCTAATAAGATTTCACATAAGTTGATTATGATGCATACCCCAACTAAAAATATTTGTCATCTTTGGACGTCCAAATAAAACTAGAAGTGTATCAACATTATCAACGTTCATGTTCATTTATTATAAAACAAGTAATCATCCTTTGGGTTGATCCTTAACTATCCTATAATAATGAACTTCAATATACCACAACATAAACAATAATTTTATATCATTCACAGCATCACAGTCATGGTAATTGAAACATAATCATAATGTTTGGAACTAATCAATTCATCAAGAATTTGGCCACTTTGGTGACTAACAAGTTCACCATACTTAATTCCAAACTTGAAATGAACATACAATTTGGAATTAAATCACTCATACAAATTTGGTCACTTTGGTGACTAACAAATTCACCATACTTTAAGTCCAAGATTGTAATACTTCATAAAATACAAAATATGTTAAAATCATAAGATTTTAACAACATTCAAAATCATTCTAACATCATAATTAATTTTCAGTGTCAACAAAATATACAATCATTCGATCACAACACTTCAATACATATACACTTTATCAAATACAATTTTAAATATGCATTGGTACAATTTTGAATAGGGAGAGCAATAAAGTGATCAATCATTATTGTTTACTTTTCATCACTAACATTAATGTGTCTTTGTCTTGTAGTGATAGGAAAGATAATTTGCATTTAATATATATATGTTGAACTGAAAACACTATCAGGATTTTATCGTGATATCCATTGGAACATATGACATACCAAGTGAGAAATATCAATTATGTGATATTATTCTATCAATATTATTTGATCAAGAATATTCGCAACAAACAGAAAATTAATATTCAAAATCTACCATAATATTTTATTGTTGCATCAACAAAAACTTAGTAATGGAAAATCACAAATTCTTAAACCATGCTCTGATACCACATGTAAGCATTAATCTATAATTTCATGTTCAATAACAATCATATCCAAAACATGAAAATGATATTGAGAATTCATGAGTTTCACATAAACATACCTTTGTCCATAATTGCGGAAAATTTTTATTGGTAGAATGCTTTCGTAGAGTCTTTGGAGAAGATCCTTTAATGGCAGAATACTTTCTCAGAGTCTTGACCCTTTCTTTCTTGTATCTTCTTTGATAGGGATTGGATACAACTTTCATGGGCAGACAATGATGGTATTTGGTTTTCTAAATATCTCTATTAGAAGAAACTAAACCACTACGTTTAATATAACTGCACCTATCAACAGTTATCTTTTAATATAACTGCATATCTTAACAGTTATCTTTTAATATAACTGTATATCTTAACAGTTATCTTTTTAATACGTTTAAGATAATTATTTTATTAACAATTATCCTTTAATAACTTCCCTTTGTAACCAATTATTTTTATGTCCTTTATTCATTAAATCAAATAACATTTATTTAAATGAGCCACAATGATAAATCTTACATTCTGCATTGGTGGATCCCATGCGATTTTCAAAAATTTCTTGCCTATCTCTGCACAACCAAATTGGAGAAGTACGACAAAATCCATACCTTTAGCTTCTCTTTCGTTCTCTTCTTAGCTATTTAGGTGCCAACCAAATGAACTCTGTGTGTTCGACTCCAACTTTTTACCTTAAAAATATTCAAAGACTCATAGTTGAAAACTTGAAATCATGAGCATATGTGCTATGATTTAGCAATTTACTGTTAGCACTTTGCATGCACCTTGGAGTTTCCAGCATTTAATTGGTGTATCTAAGGTAAAAGGCTAGGAAAGAGACCATAAACATATAGGCAATGTTGTTAAAATCGATATTTTAACTAGGATCGGAAGGGAGAATGAAAAATCGTAAATCGAGGATCGTAAAATTAGATCGAGATCCTATTCAATACCTAAAATTCCTATATATAATTTATATGCATAAAAAACTCAATAAATAAAGAAACAAACATAGATTCATATATAAATTTATAAGTCATAACATAATATAAATTTATAAATACATAAAATAGATTTTGATTAAAATTGATTTTAATGTTTTAATGTTTAATGTTTTAATACAAAATTAAATTTTAATATTAAATTGATCGGGAGGGGGGTGTTACAATTTATGTTTTAATGTTTTTATCATAAAATCAAATTAAATTTTAATACAAAATTTTAAATTTAATATAAAAATTATAAAAGATATTTCCACAAAAATTAATTTTAAACCTAGTAAAGGGTAATGGTCTAAAGAACTTTGGGAACTGCTTCTCTTCCCACACACAGCTCACACCCAACAACAAACAAACAAACAAATTCCCCTCCCACAAGGGCATCCCAGCATTGGAACCAACTAACCAAAACCTTTCTCCTTCTTCTTCTTCCTCCCCAATCCCCATTCAGATCGAATTGAACCCTAACCCTAATCCCCCTCCCACCACCCACCAACAATGGGGGACTTCAACCTGGCGCTGGTGATCGTGGAGATCGTGGTGTGTGTCATCGTGTTCCTCTTCAAGGTCTACCTCCTCGTCAACTTCCAGCACCCCAACATCAACCAGGCTTACTTCCCCAAATTCGTCATCGTCCTTGGCCTCTCCATCGGTGAACAGACAACAGCTGGGTCACATAGGGGAGGTCGTCGACGAAGCGCAGTAGCAGAGGTCGACCAGAGGTGGTTCGCGGCGTAGCAGCGGGGTCGCGTAGCTTTTTCGAAACGAAGGTAAGTTTTTAGGTTTTAAAATTTCTCGTGGAGCTTGGATCTTTTGGGATCGCGGATCCCACAATCCCACGATGAAGATCGCGATTCCACTCCGATCTTGCTCGGCGATGATCCCACCCACGATCCAGATTGCTTGACGCCGCAAAGATCGTGAAATCGTGCGATTTCACGATTTGGATCGCGATTTTAACAACACTGCATATAGGGAACAATTTAGTATAATTGGAGAGGTTAGAGAACAATTCTAACTTATCCTCTTCACAATTTGAGTTATTGTACCTCTGCTCAAAAACAGATCTATCTCTATGTGTCATTCTTACACTTTTTGATCCTACAAAGTACAAACTACAAAGTATGCACCTGCGTTAAATATTCAGAGAAAGAGGAAAAGTTTGTCGTCCATAGTTATTTTATAAGGTTCGAACAAGATTGCATCCAGTGGAAGATACGTATGGTTTAAACCCAAAAAAAAAAAAATACTCAGGTGTAAATATCAAAGCAAGAAAGAGAACTACGTGTATTTCATGACAGAAAGAACAAGATACACTTCAAGATGGTGATGTACAAGTACAACAGAAGAAAAGCATTAACAACCACAACGAAGCACTTAAGCACCATCATCAAATTTGGGTGTCATAATAGACGTTAACCAATCTAAGTAGAAGGTCCCAGGAAGTGTATAGCCATAAGTGCTGAACATCACTTGCAATGCAAACAAAAAATTCTTGTGAGACATTAACTGTAATGGCCTGTGGTTATTATCTTCCAGTTTAGATGCTAAATACTCATGAAGTTCATTTTTTATTCTATCATAAAGGATAAACCTTTAAAGCAGCTGGATTTTATATTTCAGTATACTATTTCATAAAATGGTGTATTTCATACCCAAATACCTTCACCTTGAACATCTAATGTCTAATATTAGTTACATTTACCACATCAATATTTTTTTCTTCTAGCCATTTGATACGCTGAGAGCCTGAGACAATGGAGGCTTACTTAGTGATGTTGGGTCACGCTTGGCTACATCTATTTTGTTTTTATGTTGCGCTTGGCTACATCAGATACAAGAAAAGTTTGACATTTTTTATGGGTGGTTGGGGGTTAAATATGTTTAGTCCATCAATCTAGGATAATGTCTGCTTTTAACTTCTCAAATTTAAAACATCATTTTAGTCTCTTTAATTGGACATCACCCACATAGAGTATGTGTTAGTGGTAACGTTTTCCTTTCGGGCCTAGGACCTTCCTGCAAACCAAATAAAATGTTTTTAGTTAAAAATAAAGTAATTAGGTTTTAAACCACTTAAATAAGTATCATAAAAAATTTGAACTTCTTACCTTGTTAATTTAAATAAAATTTATTTTCATTTTTCATGTTATAAAAAATGCTTATTTTTTTCTATAAAAAAAGACTACTTTCATCCAATTTCATATCTCCTTAATGATGGAATCCATTAATACAAATTTCATTTCCTTAATTTTTTTTCAATCACCTTAATTAGGACTTTTGGTTCCCTAGTAGGACCCCAAGTTATCTTCACAAGTTTCAGCCCTTTGGGTCAATTAGGGGACTAATTCTTGGTTTGACATTTAGTCACACTTAAAGTTCATCACCCCTCCCAAATAATATATTATGTGAGGATTGAACTCAAGTCTTCTCCCACAAACTCAACATGTGATGTATGTTGTCAACTAAGTTACACCAATTGCATTTCCTTCTTAATTTTTAACCCATCCAAATATGAAAAATGAAAGGAAATTATTTAACGCACTACATTATTTGTTTGGTGCACCCCAATCCATAATGCGCTTGGGTTGCACAAGCAAATATTGGGGTGCATTAAATAATTGTCAAAATTAAATAAAAATGTTTTTTTTTTTCACAAAAATGAAAGATGTAAGCTCCATTTAACCAGGATATGTGTTCAACCCATTTTGCCCACATGTTTAGCCCAAAATATTCTTCTGGAAAAGATGTCTTTCAGTAGGCCCAAACGGAAAAAAAATGTTTAACCCAAGTCATGATAGGCTGGGCTTGCAACCTAACCCACTAATTTGACACAGTATAGACCCAACAATGTATACTGTAATCCATAAAATAAGATATAAACAATTATTCCTCAACAAAAATGCTGCTATTATGTGCAGAAGCATGAGTCAAACTGATGTCATCTTATTGAAGGGAAGTTAATTTTTAACAAGTTGGTAGTACATGAGCAAATGCATCATTTGCCAAAAATAAAATTTAGAAATTCATCGGCTGTGGCACTTGACACGACCAAGTATATAAAAAAGAATTGAAAGTTTGTACGTGTTCCTCACCAAATTAGACTTATCTTAACAATGGATAGATAGAATAAATCATATGGTATGTCTAAGGCGGTATGCTCTTTTTTCTAGAAGTGACAAAAATAAGTTAGGTTAGTCATGTTAATTGAAACTCTTCTATAAAATTTAGGGTTCGAGTTTTAAAATTCGAAACCAAATTAAGTGAGTTTTATTCTATAATCTTAATTTTAAAAGTGGGTTATGAAACTAATTCAACTTTGCAAAATTAGTTTGTAAGGTGAGATTTGTATCTTATTTATATATTTTATTTTTATCTTATTACTAAATTAGATGTAGAATCTTCAACACATCTTTTTCTAATCGATAAATTGAACATTTAGAGTTATGTTACTTCATAGTATATGACTAAACAAGTCCAATAACAATCAATAAAATAGACAATCTTTAACACACCCTACTTATATGTATATAACATTTCAATGTGTCTAGACTCTGGATCAAAGGGGCATTGCTTTTATATATAAAAAAGAAAACAGATGTGAGATTAATTTGGAGTGGTTCAACACATGGTTCTTGCCTTTTTCTTTATTTTATTTTTTTGGTAAATCTTGACTTTTTCTTTTGTTTACTCCAAAAGCATAAAAAAAATAGCATGCATAGTTAAATAGCAAATCCAAAACACAAAAAAGATGGGGTGCAATGCAAGGATTCAATCCGATGCCCAAAATATGGAAGAAATTTCCACGCTTCTCCCGAAAGAGGAGACAAATAAGGAGTAATCATCATCATTGTAAAGAGTAAAATGAAAACTAATAATCAAAGCAAGGTCCCACTAATAATGAAGATCAAATAGGGGTTACATGTGTACAGCGCAAAATGTGCCTACGTGGCAAACCATGATACGTGGCACAATAAGAAGAGGAACTTGCCCAACGTAGAATTCTATAGAAAAGATTGCAAAATAAAGAACCGTGGTCCACACATTGCACCCTATATTAGAAATTATGGTACTCATGCCTACCTAAATATTATATTATTGAGTATTTTATACTAGAATTTTTTTTCCATAATAGAATTTTATTTATATACAGTGCAGTTACACACCGTACATTATTAGCTCGTATAGACGTTATCTAAAATAAATATTTTACTGATATATTTCTTACTCAATGTAAGTATAATATGTGGTATATGGTAATATATATATATAGTGGCGGAATCAGAAATTTTATTGAGAGGGGACGAACATAAAAAAATTATATCATAAATAAAAATACTTCGAAGATAATACAAACCTAATATTAAAAAAAAATTATTACAGAAATTAAAATCACTTTACTTGATTCTAACTCTACGTGTTTTCATATTGTTAAAATAATCTATAATTGAATCTGTGCTAAAACTCAAAGCGATTTCTTTTTCAATGTATGTAATCAAAGAATCATTAAGAAATTGGTCTTCCATTCTATTTCGAAGTCTGGTCTTGATTATCTTCATAGCTGAGAAAGATCTTTCAGTAGTTGCTGTAGAAACTGGAAGAGTGAGTACAAGTCTAATCAATATATTAATAAGAGGGTAAATGATGGACTTTCCAGTTCTTGCTAACCCTTGACATAATTCAGATGTAGTTGATAAATTAATCAAATCTGGATGTTTAGGAATGTCAAGCTCAAAATGTTGTAACTCCATCTTCAAATGCAATTTTTCCTGTTCTGTGAAATCTCTAGAATAAAATTTATCAACAAGTTTGCAAATATCATCACAGTTCTTGCACAACATTAACAACCGAAACAATAGTTTATGGTTTTTTATTTCAGATTTAATAAAAACGGGTTCAGCCCAACACGGTAGGGGGTGCATGTGTAAAAACAAGAGGTACAAATAGCAGTTTATTTTATTTTAGAAAAATAACAAAATAAAGAAGAAAGAAAAAAAAAAGAGGCAAAAAGAAAAGAATAAGGAGATACCTGAAACTCTTCTCTTTCAATGGTTTACCAAATGAAACAACTTTTTTGACTCATTCTGTTCTCTTGGAATTTTTGTTTCTTTTTTCTCTTTTGTGTTCAGACCTCTCCCTCTTATAGTATTCTTTTTCTTTCTTCTTCTTTATTCTTTTCCTTTTTATTATTATTTTTTTATTTTATCATCTTTCTTTCCTTTTTTCTACTTTTTTTGCTATCTTTCTTTCTCATTTTATTTTATTACATTTTCTTTCCTTTCTTATATATTTTTTTCCTTTTTTATGTTTTCTTTCCTTTTTTTATATTTTTTTTTCTTTTTTTTTTACTACGTTTTCTTTATATTTTTTCTTTTTCCTTATATTTTTTTTCTTTTTTTAATTAATTTTTTAGGGGGGACGGTGGCTTACCCTAACCCCTAGTTCCGCATATATATATATATATATATATATATATATATATATATATATATATTTTGATAGTATGTGATGTGCGAAGATGTTCATATATTATTCTTGTATGAAATTGTATACTACTGTAACAATATATTATTATCTAAAAAGTGATAGAATTAGGATACATTCCTAATAGTACCGAGTAAAGTGTCAACGGTAAATTATGACTTAAACAGATTTTAGGTTTTACAAACAGTTCTATGTAATTATAATCAATCAATTAGTTCTTAGACACTAAGTAATCTCTCTAGAAATGATTAATATTGTCTATCAAACACAAAAAGTGACAACAAATAGTATTATAAACTCACGAATGTGAAGAGCGGGGGTTTGTATCGAATATTTGTATAATAATTCATACAACAATAATTTTTCTCTTTATTTTTTTATCACAAATTAATCGCATAATATATTTTTTTCTCTATTTTCTTTTCATTCTCTTTTTCTTGTAAAATTTATTTATTGTTCAAATTTTTGTATAAATAATTTCAAAAAATACGAATTACTTCTGTTTAAACCTAAACATGCTGGTATAATTAAACGAGTCAGTTTGGTACAAAAAAGAAAATTCACTAATTTTAGTTTTAAAAAAATCGGTCCAGTTAAACGAAAAAAACTATATGACAGGTCTCTATATTTTATTTTTATATGAAAATTTTAATTTTTAAGAATTGATTGGACTCACCTAGTCTTATTTTTTAGTTTACAAGAATTGATTGACCGACAGAAAAATTGGTGTCCATTTTCATAAACTGAACCGACACTAAAAAGTGAAAACCACGACTTATTCAATAATATACGTACATATCTCTGTTTCAAAAAATACATACATACCTGCGAGTTCCTTATGTATTTCTTTTAGACTCATGGTTAAATATAAACAAGTTACGAGTTGTATTATATTGTATATGTTAGATTGTATCAATCCACTATCTTCTACTACCTTAATAAGAAATTAACCCAAAAATTACCATTTACATGCAAAAAATAATTGTACAAATTCTTACGAATCTCGCATAAATCGTTTCAAGCCAAATTAGTCAATCATTATCACTTTCTTTCTCATCTTTTTTCCCACCTTGTTCTTTCATATTACTCTCTCCATTCTTAAATGTAAGATTTTTTTAATTTTTATAAGATTATTTTAAATTACTTTTTGTGTTAATTATTTTTAATTATCTTACAACAAATTAATTAATAAGATAAGTATATTCTCTCTAATGAGCATTAGAGAATATTATTAGTATTCATTAATTAGGTAAAGAGACATAATGATTGATGAGTTCTAATAGTTTTTAAAATAATTAAAAGATAATATGAATTATTAAAAATTTAATGTAATTATTTTAATATAAAAATTTAAAAATATGAAATAATTAAAAGAATTTTATATTATATTTAGATATAGATAGACAGAGTAATTATTTGACCACGTGAAGGACAGAAACTAATATGCGAAAAATGTTAAAATGTGTGATTGAAATATGAGTAAGTGTGGACACTTGTCTTTGTCGTTGAGACACAGGGAAAGGGGGTACAAGAAGTCATATTTTCACGTCCCCACAGCCATCCACGTGTCACCCATCTTTAGAAAATTTCCTGTCTCTTTTTTGATATTTGCACCAGCCTTCTTATTCTCTCCTCTACGGCGTATCAAGTTACTGGTCTCTTGTTTTTTTTTTTTTTATATGGACAACTGGATCAAAATATATATATATATATATATATATATATATTCATGCCATGGACCACTTGACTTAGTGTGTAATAAATTTTCATATTAATTAAATATAGATTATAATATATAAAGAAGATGGAAATTTAATTCATTTCTGCATGTCCAGATGTGAAGATGCTATTATATTAGATTCAATTCATTGAAATAATTTATCCCCAAAAAAAATGTTGAAGTTTTTATTCACGTGAAGTGTCGGATGCAATAATATATTCAATAACATGATGATACAAGAAACAAAAATAGAATTTAACCAATCAAAGGTCATTTATGCATTTGATTAAACAATCGTATAGTTACATACTATATAACAAAGATAACTATTAAATTTATATATTCTGTATACTATGAGCATATGACCATTGTTTAGTAATAACAAACTTTAAGTTAGCTTAATGCAAATTTAACACATCAGTGAAACATTAATTTTTTCTTCTGAATTAGTGAAACATTAATTGTTATAAAGATAAAGAATGAGTAATTGTGGCATGAATAAGTTTAGTTGTGTCAACAAAAATTTATTGTCCTAAAAGTGAAAAATCGAGATATGTGTCAATTTGATACACAATTTTATCTTCTAAGATTAATACAAATACTATTACTAAACATGATATGTATTTAAAGTTGAAGTTGTTCTTTCTTTTTTTAAAAGGAGGAGACTTATATCATTTCATTATGAATCATAGAACTGATACAATTATTTCCAAAAAATTTCATTCTTATATACATGTCTAAATAAAACTAATCTATCTAACCAGGAATATCATGATACAAGCAAATAGAGAAATTACTCGTAATTGTTACATGCAAGTGATTAAGTACGCATTAGAGATATTTATTTTTATATCCGTTGCATATTTTATTCACATATATTTACATGTGTGAATTTTTTTTCCATCCCTAATAAATTATACTTATCATTCAATCTTTTTACAAGTTATTTCTGTCTTAAATCAATCATTTTCCAAATCTTGCGGTCTAGAACTCAACACTATATAGAAAAATTCGTGGGACTTGCGTAATTGCAAACAACATTTCCTTTTAGGTGATAAAATCTTGTGTGTTCAAAATCGTTAGGTTTTTCTTCTTCTGTTTTCATTTGGACAAGAAGAAAAATGTGACTTACACGGAAATGAAAAAAACACACATAATTTTTCATCTAAACTTTTTTAAAAGAGAATGTTGTTAATAAAATATTTGTGAATAAGTCGATAAAAAAATTAACTGAAAGTTAAAAAATTATTTAATTAATTTAATAAGTAAAAAATGATATCAAACTAAAATTGTGACAAAATAATGAGGATAAAAATAAGAAAAAGTTAATTATGTCCTCACAGTGTAAAATATTTGATACAATTATTCAATCATAATTCATCATGTATAATAAATTTGTTAATTTTTAAATAACTATTTTAAAATAAATTAAATGATACTTTTGTGATTAGAAAATAGTGTAAAGAATGCATATACATTAAACTATAATAATAAACAGAATTCAAACTTATAATCTTAAACGCGACATAAATTTAAAGTATTATTTAATTTAATAAACGCTATAATGTTATGTGTCAAACACACTTGCCAAAATTTATTAAATAAAAATCTTTAAATTAGTCAAATAACTTTACTCAAATAAAAATATTTAACAGTTTATATAATAGTAGTAAATAAATGTTAAATAAATATGATGACTTAATAGTTCTAGTAATATTGTTGGAACATAAAGGTGGGCTTCAAACTTCATCTCTAGCTCTACTTTATCAATTTATTTTCTTATTTTTACATGCTACATCAACATTTATTCATATAAAATTTGTCAGTTTCCAGTTTAATTAGTATAATTAAAACTAAAAATTGTTAGATAATTTTAAAAAATATTAAATCTCATATATATATTATTAGTACTTAAAAATACTCATAAATTACATATAAACTTTCCTAATATTTCCCTACTTCTAGGTCCCAATGTATATATCATAATTAGTTTTCACACCAAAAAAATATTATAATGAGTTTACTTTTAAACACTTCAATGAACCTTGTCGTCTAATCATATCAGACAAATATATCGAACCTAAAGATGACAGAGTCTGTCAAAAAAACCTAAAGATGACAGTGATTATAAATTTATTTTATTTATATTATTCGTGTGATGTTTATGGCTACTAGTCTTCTACTGCTGCTACTTTAGCAGCACAATTGATAATTATTTAATTCATTCAATCTATTAGATACATATTCTATTTTTTCCGGAAATATTTTTTATAAGGAAAAAGAGCAAAAAATGACGAGTGAGAATTTAAAATATAAAAGGGTAAGTTACAGTGAACAATCAATTTTGGACAAGTGATTTTTGTCTTATATCTATCATTTTCCAAATCTTGTGGTCTGAAGCTCAACACTACTTAGAAAAAGTTATTACGTAATTGCAAACGGCATTTCCTTTTTGGTGATAAAAACTTTATTGGTCTCCGACATGAGGAAAAATGTTACACGCAAGAGAAAAACACAATTCTTCATTTAAACTTTTTTTTATAAAGAATGTGGTTGATAAAATTAGTGAACAAGTTAATTGAAAATTGAAAATTGATAAATTATATGATGGACTTAAAATTATTTAATAAAATGACCTGTGAAATTGTGAAAAATGATATAAACAGACATAAAAGAAAAATTGTAATTAGGTAATAAGGATAAAAATAGAAAAATATTTAGAGATTTGTAAATTCAAATGTCGATCACCTAAAATATTATTTCAAAAAATAATATTAAAATGTTACATATTATTAAATAATTAAATAATTTATTTATCAAGTAAGTCTAATTTGATGAAATACATTTTTAAATTAGTCAAATAACTTAATGGTGTCTTTTGTTTAGAAAAAGACAATGAAAGAAGGTAAATGAAAACAAAAGAGAGAAAAGAAAAAAAAAATGAGATAACTTTATAGGTTGTGGTATTTTTTTTTAAAAAAACTAATCATGTATAGAAAATAACTAATATACATACATATATATATATATATATATATTAGTCATTTAATATATAAAGCAACATTTATACTTTTTTTCTTCTCATTTTAGAAAGACAACTAAGGGCATCTCCAGCACCGATTCTTGTTGAGATTCTTATAGTGAAAATTATGCTCTTATTTAATTCTTACATTGGAGAGAAATCAGTTAGCATTCACCTGAAAAAGAAAAAAGACATATAGACAGATGCATGAAAAGAAAAATAATTAGAGTAGATAAATATTTGCGAAGCTTATTCACTATTAGCATTTAATTACTCCTCCCTATTTTTATTAAATATATAGTAACTAATATCTTTGAGATATTGATTAAAAATTAAAATAAGAATTTTTTTATTAAAATACATAATATTATAAGATCTCACCCTTTTTATTATACAAAGACAAATTCAATTTTATCCATAACCCCTCTTTTCACTCTCTTATATCCAACTAAACAAGCCGATAAGGTAAGAGTCAATTTAAAAGTCTTGTAAGAATATGCTAAAAATAGACATTGGTCTGGTAAAAAAAAAAGAAAAAGTAATGTTTATTAACCGAGGGTTAAAAGGGTGAGATGGTATGGCCTCTACATTGTTGACACTTGACACCCGAACGGTGAACATTATCTATCCTACAACTCATAGCTTCAAATTAACTTAACGGTAACATTTCCAATACGAACCGAACCCATGCTTCTATGTTTCTCTCTCCTCACTTCTTATTTTATTAATAAATAAACAAATCTCCATAAACCTCTCTCATTGGTCCCACTCATTGGCTCTAATTACAATAACTTTTTCGTAACAATAATTTAATCTCTGCTTTCTCTCTTCCCAAAGATAAATTCTTTCCCCCTTTCTTCCCATTCTTCTCTTTTTCCATAAATCCTTTTCTCCATGGTAGCTCGTTGGTCTCCCTCCCCCTTTATTTATGCTCCTTTAAACTCAATTAAAGCAAAAGCCAAAGTTTAAACAAGGTAAAAATCCCTTTGTTTTACCGCAATCATAAACAAAATTTAGGACAATAAATACCAACTCTTAAGGTGGTTTCACTGCTTTGTAATTTACACACTCTGAATAAAAAAAACTAATCCATGAAAAAGATTATTAATATTACTTTCTTTTTAAACAAATGCTTTGTTATCTACCAATATCCCAGAGCATTATGTTTTAAGAACATTGATTAAACAACTAAAAGTATAAAAAAGTTTTCCTGTCATGTGGAAATAGTCATTACTTGTGAGACTCTTTTTTATATATTGTGAAAACGATATATTTAATATATATATATATATATATATTTGATTTTTACTATGTGTATAAGACTAACAAATATTATAGTACCACATGCGATATTAGTCTATACTCTAATGAGTTAAGATCCATCCATAATATGACAGAAAAAGAAAAAAAGCTTTTTTTTAATAAAATACGTAAAATTACATAGTTTATAATATTTTATATTTTTATATAATTTCCACATTAAATACTTTTTTAATTATTAACTAGTACTTAAGGTCTTTTCTTTTAAATTACTCTTAAAGATTATTGAAACTCATCATCTCATTTTTTA
>PYAF01006018.1:675974-708916 GCA_007407185.1 Glycine tomentella | reverse complement strand
CAAAGACAATTTCATGGATGGTAATTAAAAAACAAAACTTCTTTTAAAAACAAAACTTGAACATCATTATTATTGGTACTTAATTTTGATTTGATGCATAATTATTATTAAACTTTATAATTTCATTCGATAATACACTATTTGATACTTTTTTTTGACACGGTGGATTTGATACTTAGAATACTAATTTTTTCAATAATATGGTAATATACTATTAAACGGTACGGAAAATTTTTAGACCAGCAATGTTTCTAAATTAATTTTTTTATAACATATAATAAATTAATTTTGTATCTTTAATATTGTAACTTATACTTACATATAATAAAAATATCTTTTTCCTGAACTAAAATATCTTTTTGCTAGCGTACCATAACTGTGTCCCTTTATCGAAATTTTCCGTCACTAGAGAAGAGTCTGGATTGAGGATGGTCAAAATGTAAAAAGAAAAAAAATTATTTTATTAAATAGAGAAAAACTTAGAAAGCGAGGAGAGTTAAGCTTATTTTTTTTTTAATTTTAAATAAAAATAATTTACTAATATATGATTTTTTTTCAAATATTTCAGTGCTTACTATTAATATAAGAAAATTATATTTGACTCATTAATATATATTAATATATATACACGGATACTAAAATTCATTAAAAAAAAAACACTTCAGCATGTGAATAGGCATTATAAAATTAAAAATAAAGTTCTCAATTAGTTTCTCTGTCAGTACGAGGAACTTCTTTCAATTTTATACTAAGAATATTAGCAAAGCAACTGCATCTACATATTCAAAATGATGTAATGTGTATATGTATTTCGAAGAGGAAATTTAGTGGTTGATTTTAAACTGAGATTTTAGATAATAATTCTTTGATGAATTTTATAATATCAAGTAGGATTGAAGATTTTTTAAGATCTGTGTTATTTTTTTATTTATTGGTAGATCCCAAATTGAAATATTAGATAATTTTAGTGGGTCTCATATAGATCTCACTTTTAAATATTTAAAATTCAATTTAATTAAATTAAATTAATTAAATAATTATTTTTAATTAATAAAGCATGGAAAAATATATAAATATTAATAAAACATATAATTAATTTTAACTTTTAATTTCATTTTTTTTCGTCATCTCATATAAAAAAATCATTTTTTTGAACTTCGTGCAGATTTTTAGGATTCTTGAGGAAGAATCGGATCTTCAGATGAAGATATGCATTCCCTCCTTAATAGTGAATCTATGAGAAAAAAGAGATATTCAACTGAAGATCTCTCCCCAATATTTCCTATTAATGATCTAATAAGTCAAAGTTTTCTTTATGATTCCTGTTAAGAACCAGTTCAATGATTCATAAGTAAATTCTGCATCTGAAATCAAGAAATTAAAAAAGATACGACAAAAATTAAGAAACGGATAAAAATGGAAATTAAAGAAAGCGTGTAATCTTTTATTGGTAGCCAGTGTAGCGTGTAATCTTTTAGATGCCTGAAATGTAATTAGGAAAAAAAAATGAACTTGAACATCATTATTGTTTATTGAACTTAATTTTGATTTGGTGCATTATTATTCTAAACCTTTAGAATTTAATTCGATAACACACTATCATTTCATTTAATAGATAGATTGTATACTTACAATACTGAAATTATTAAATGATATGGTGATATATTTTTAAAAACATGGAGATATATTATTAAATAATACGGTTGATTATGTTTTTAATCTTTATTTTTTTTTAGTTTTCACTTATAATCTGTGAACAAAAAAAATTATTTGATCTTAATTTCTGATGTTTTGTCCATAAATGATTTTAGTCTTTTTGTGGTCAAACGTAGCCATTAAGTAATGATATGTCACTACTTTTATTATTATTTCAAATTATTTTTAACTCTAAATATATAAATAAAGGAAAAAACAAGCTACCAAAAATTCTAAATAATCAATAAATTTCACAATCAAGCCTTATGAATAAACTCACGTTCAATAAGAATATTAAATAAATATTCAATGAAATTATTTACTAACACGTCTTAATTTTCTTAATACATGCACTGTAAGTTCTTATCTTTTATTTCATCAAGAACATCTTACATTTTTATCATAACGGTTTAATACTTTTTTATTACTACATCGTTTGGTGATACATTTTGATATGAGCCAATCAATTATAACTTATTTTTCAATATATTGTTTTTTTTTTTAAGTTTCATTTCCATAATCTAGAAATACACGTGGCTTTAGATGAACCAAACATCGGTTATTGGGGTACCTTGTTCTTCTGTCGGTTGACCTGGAATGACTATATGCTAATTAAGGAATGTCATCAAAGAGAGCCACAATCCAAGACACATGCAAGAGAGTAAAAATTTAATAATACAACGGTAATTATTTTTTTCCCACTTTATATTCACATAAAACAGAATTTTTTAGATACATATTGAAACTGTGTAAATTGAAAAGCATATATAGTCTGCTAAATGATAATGTGGTCCACATGCCATATCTTTTTGTTTCGGCAAAAAAAAGGCAGGGGTCCTACAAGCTATTGGCATGCTTTATTTACAGGTTGAAAAGTCTTGGTGTGACTATGTTGAAGGGCAGGCTGTGAGGTATCTAATATCACATTCTCAGCCAGCCGACACATGCTCATAATGTATATATATGGTGTATCCATAATAAGCCTTAAAAATTAGTCAACATCTATGTTCTTTCCTTCACTAGCTTTTCATTTTGAGTGCCTTCAACTACACTCTTTCAAGTTTTTATCTTTCTTCATCTCTTCATCTCATGATTGCATTAGAAAAAGATAACTCAATTGTATGATTCCATGATGTGAGTTTCCTAGAAAGTGTCACACAATGTAATTACAATTCCTCAATGTATATAAAACCTTGATCATTTTTGCCTATAAAAATCTGCCTGATAAACCAATAAAAATTAGTTTACTGGGTAAAAATTTTATTTATGTTTTACGAAAATGTGAGTTTAAATCTCGTTATTAAATATAAGAATCTTCTTTATGAATTATTTGCCTTTAAGTATTTTATTAAACCTTTTAGCATGTTCTGACCTTAAAAATCTTTGGGAACCAACTAGTTTTTTTTTTTTTTTTTTTTAGAAAACAAGCTCAATAAATTTGAAAAATATATTAAGCTACATATTTTATTAGTAATAGCTGAACATTTGTTTATGCGTGTGAAATGTGAAAGCAAAGGAGAGGCCTCGAGCCACATGGTTAATGCTAGAAAATTTCTCTTAATAGACTTAACATTAAATTGAAGCTTCAATTCTTCCAATGCAATTGGTAATCAAGTAAAAACTTTCAACAAGTTAGTTTACGAGTTGTTATCACCAATGCAAGATGAGTAGGAAGAAAATAGCACATGAAGACAGATTATAGGGAAGGAGACAAATGAATGGACCCTAAAAAATTGCAGTGGTGGCACGTCATGGAAAAGAGCTGGCAAAATTGAAATGGAAAAAACCTTTTAATAACAAATCATCATCTATAATACATCCAATGGGTTCTGTTAGGAGTGTCGAGTTTCTGACACATGTCTCGATTTTTCTTTTTCTTTTTCTTTTTCCTTCTCTGGTCTTCCTAAGACACTTAGAAGCAAAAAAGTAAAAGAATACTTCTTCGGAGTCATACACCCAAAGAAAGGGACATTGAAGAATCAATTAATGATGGGAAAGTTCCATTATTTAAATTCTCATTTATAGCTTCCATATGTTCATTAGTATCAATTGATAACAGCCACATTAATTCAACAGAAAAAGTAATGACTACTATATAAAAATAATTGCTTAATATGAAGCATCTCTAATTAATTTCTCGTTACTAGCTAACCAAACCGTGTAGCATTCATTATTTTAATAAAAATACTATACTCTGGACATCACATGCTACTAATTGCATTTTCTGCTTATTTTGATTCCATATTATGATTAGTGACACTGTAGGGTATGCTATCTTAAAGAGTAAACAATGACTTAAATCCAAATAATCTCTAGGTTAAAGAATTTCTGGACACATAACAAAATATTAGTTAAAGTGGATGCTAGATTTGACGGTCCCTATCATATGGAGTGAAGTTAAAAATATTTATTTTATAAAAAGTACAATAAGTTACTAGGTTAGCTTAATATTTTATGCACATGACCCAGGCATCAAAGCATTAAATATTGCACCGTTTTAATAACTGTTGCTATATTTTTATAATTGATGTTGCCCCCAGATCAGTAGTAGTAGTACTTTACTGCAAACTTTTATTTTAATCTGCAACCAATTTCCAGCTACTGACTTTTTTGTCATAAATCACCTATTTGTTGGATTTATGTAGAAACAAAGGACTGAAAATCTGGATAGAGTAGTAAATAACTCTGAAATCACACGGTTTAATGTTCAGTTAAGAGGAGGCTTGTGAAAATTGAATGGCCCATACTTGAGATGTACATAATTAAATGGAATTCATTCTTTCTTTATCTTTATTTTGGGTTAGAAAATTAATGATTTTACGTGCAGGGTACTAGCGCAGGTTCTATTCTACCTACTGCATTATGTTAGGCCAATTATACACGTATTAGTTCAGTGCTTGTTGATCCCACTCTCCTGCACGTACGGTTTATGTAAATAAATTTAATTGGCTGGCTGGGTCTGTTATTCTGATGAAAATTGTTGATACCAACCTCAATGAAGAGTTTGTAATTACGTAACTAGATGGGAGTGAATTTTTTTATGTTGAATTTTTTTTATGATTATACCATGCGAAAATTTAGTGGATGTTATCATGTTATTATTGGTATAAAATATCCTTCAATAATTTTTTTTAATAATTAATCTTAGTAAAATTTAACTAATCATTTTCAATGAAATATTTTTAATTATAATTTTTTCATTCATAAAATCTAGACTCGACACTTTATTTGAGGAGATCAAATCTAATATTATTCAAATTAATAATTTATTATATTAAAACATGTTTACATTTTAAAAAGAGAGAAATAAAGTGAGAATTTTTACACAACACATTCATGTGGAAATTCACGCAGAAGTTGCAATTAAATTTTTAGAATGAAAATTTCTTGTAATTTATCAATTATCCATGAGACATAACAACTTAGTCTCAAATTGATTTTTTACATGACCATATTATGTGAAAAGTCTTTTTCTAAATCGTATGCAAATTTCAATATTGGCCCACGTAATTTACTTTCTTTGAAAAGAGAGATGAACACGAAAATGTCATAGTCATGTAAAAATTTAACAATAGAGAATCCATTTTCTTGAGTTCCAAACTTTGATTTTGAGTCTTGTTTAATTAATTTCATCATGATCAAAGTGTGCTGCTGTTAAATATAGACATAAACAAAGCATTTTTCCGCTGTTTTCAGAATTCGGTGACTTAGTAAGCTTAGACGGCTATAAATAAATCAATTATATTCTTCCAAGTTCCAATTTTGTTTTCTCATAATCTAATACAAAGTGACAAAAGACTCGGAATATGCAGAGATGGCTATAGACAATTATATGTTAACCTTCCATGCATGTTCTTTAGTTTTATATAGACAAATGGCATTACATTTAACAAAAAGTTAAAACACTATGGCTAAGAGAAACCTAAACTTGGATGGCACCTTCCCACTTAAGACCTCCTCCAAGGGTACGTGACGGCACCAATGATTACCTTTAATCATTGAAGCAAAAAAAATAGGACTATCGAAGACTTGTTGCTTATATGAGAAAGTTTCTTATTAATTGTTATCTTAAACTATATAGAACCTATATCATTTTGAAAAATAAAGTATAATTTGCTCACAGAGATATAGACAATTTGATACCAATAACACAGCTTTTTCTTGATTAATCGAAGGAATAATTCCACTGACCAACCATATAATCCTATATTTTTCTATTTTGTCTGCTCTAATGTGCGTATTTGAACATAACTCAACTACAATAATAAAAGGGGCGGTTGGTTTCTCAAATTCATTTGCATGGTGGTTCTTATTTTGCTTTCAAATTTTTCCTTCATAAAACCTCCTTATTTTATGCATGAGGAATCTCTAACCAATCTTCATAATGTATGTGTTCCAAGAGAACTAGGTTAAGATAATTATGCTAAGATAGTTCCTAGTAATAATAGACTGGAACATTTTTTTTCTCATGCTTTGCTGTTTTTATTGGTTAGGTTCCAAATAAAACAGAATCTGAATTTGTGAAAGGGAAATAAACTGGCACTGGAAGATTTCATCTATGCAGAAATTAAATGTAACATAAGGTTCTTAGTTTTGTCCGTCTCTGTTTATGCAACAGTAGTGTCAAAATCTTCTGGATAAAGGATTGCCACGAGACAAATTCTTTGGTAGAATCTTGTATAAGTGGACACGTATTTAATAGACAGCAGATCAAAGGAATAAATAAATAATAAATGATTTAGACCTCTTAAGCTTAGAGACAATTTCAGCTAAAAAAAATAAAATAAAATAAAATGAAAGCTGAGACATATCAGTAACTAGTTGGTCAAATTTTACATTAATCGTAAATACTCTGTTTCATTTTATTCGTTATTTAAGGTCATAAAATAAATTTGTGTTTATTTTAAAATTATTTATAAATTTGTAGTATGTCTTTTATTTCCTTACTTATTATTCTGATATTTTTTTTATATGGGCATAATTAAAAAATAATTAATATTATCTTAAAATTTTGAAATGACAAATAAATCGAATAATATTTTCTTTACAAAAAAATAAAAGTTTTTGAATTTCTTTAAAACAAAAGTAAGTTAATAAAAGTGATAATTAACAACCATTGTTAAAACAGTCAAATGAAGAAGAAACATCAATGTTTGCATGATACTTCGAGAACAATGTATAACATGCTTAGCAAGATAGATCAAAATTAATCTTCATTTTTTGCGAAAAGAAAAAAAAAAACTTGTAGTTATCGGTGCTAAAAAGTGCTGAGCAAGATGCATGGAATACAGGGGATTAGGATTTTCCAACATGCTTAGCACTTATTTATAGCTTTAGGTGCAGAAAAAATGTTGAATTTTGTATTTGGAGTCATCTTATTTTACGATAGGGCACGTTGCAGATAATGCGTGACGTGTGAACCTGCTAGTACTAGTACTGTTACGGAGCTCAAGAAGATATATACATATGAATATGATGCACACTTGAATAAAATTTGTCATCTGTGTATGTACCTCGTAAGTGGTAAAGGAGTCAATGGATCATGACATGTGCCATTGAAGTCTTACACAGTAGTATTTTATTATTTTACTAAATCATTATCAATATAATTTAAAAATTATTAATGATATAATTTTATATATTTTAATAAAAATATTTATTTTTAATTTTTTAAGTAATCTCTAAAAATTTTGGTCAACAATTACCTTAATTTTTTATACCTTTTTGAAATTTTACCTTCTAATGTAAAGTACAGAAATATCACTAGTCTACACTACTAGACTTTGAATTTCTTAGGTAGCTTCTTTTTATTTATTTATTATTCAAGCTTTATACTGGGGTCATACTTGTTTGTATTTAGGGTCTACTTATAGTGCCCAAGTTATAATTGAGGCCTGGATTTGCACTATAATACCTGGAGTTTGGACTATTAAAGAAGTCCATTTGAGGATTTCTTCGAAGGCCCGTACGTACTTTTTTTGCTTTTTTTTTGCTCTTCACGCCTTCTTTATTTTTATATTCTCAAAATATTCCTCTTCCCTCTCACCTTCAACCATTTTTTTCTCCAGATTTTGCAAAATCAAGTTTTTGTAATGTAGTTATGTTTTAATATAGCATGAAAAATAATTTTCATAGAGTATTTTTGTAAAAAAAAAAAAAGAATTACAACAAAAATCAGGTAGGTGGTGTGAAGAGTAAAATAAATATTTGAATAGCATAAACTTCCTTTAAAACTTGAAATAACAAATGTGTGCTGTTAGGGCCTAGGGTTCCTGGCCCCTGTTGGGTGAGATTTAGAAACAAAAATAAATTCAAAATTGGATACCTCCTATAATCAATTTTGATCCGGAAATCATTATAAATATCAAAATTAAAAATTTGAAAAAGTTGAAACAACTATTTATTGCTTTAACCTTCAACTTGATCTTGAAATTGATTTTGGTACAATTGAATTGCTTTAACCTTCAACTTGATCTTGAAATTGATTTTGGTACAATTGAAACTAATCCAAACACACACCAAGTCAGATTGACTTTTGCACAACAATTCATACCCAATAACTTTATTATCAAGGACCCTCCCCACTCCCTCCCTCTCCGCTCCCCTTAAAAAAATAAACTTGTACTACCTAATTAAATTTGGTTTAATTTAGGTCAGCTTATAGGGTCACATATATTTATTATTTTTATCTATTAAAAAAAATGAAAAATAGGACTTATTTTAAGGGGGTTGCAAGAAATGGTTTTTTCCTCACAATTGGACTACCTTGGCTCCTTTGTCTCTTGGTCACCTTATCTCCAAGGAAGCTAGCCAGTGTACAAGAATCTCTTGATAGATAGGATTTTATTTTTTTTGTCCTTCATAGATGTGTTTGTTCAATTCAAATAATAGAGCATGCATGCGCATGGGATATATTTCTCTAGTCTGTGTTAGATGCTGTCTTTTTCAGTTTTTCGGGCCAGGCACACGTGTTTCTTTTGGCCTTTCAGCTGTTAAGTAAAATCTCGAAAATAAATATGATTAAAGAAAATCACATCAACAATCCTTTTTGTACAAATGATAATAATTTATATCTTTTAACTAAATAGTTTAATATTTTAATTTTATCTTTAAATATAAAATAAATTGTATTTAAGAAAAAACACTAGCTCACATTTTATATGTATTCATAATTCTGAACAAATAAAAATTCAAAACTTTAGCTTTAACATATATTTTCTAGAAATAAAAAGGAACAAAATTTGCTATTGCCTTTGCAACTTGTGGTTGTCTTGAGGCATTTCATGTATGAAACATGTGGACGCAGATCTGCGTGTGGTATGTGTGTTAAATGTTAATGCATGAATTCAAATCTTATTTCTTTTAAATGAAAATATATGGCCTAGCAGGTGATATAAATAGGGGCACCAAATCACCTAAATCAGCAATAAATCAGGGTCTATTCCCGAATGATTAATGCAATAGATAATATAATTGTGCCGGCACACATTACCAATGATAAATTATAGATTTAAATATATTTTTATTTCTATAATTTAATTTTTTTCTATAATTTTTTTAATTTTTGTAAAATGTGTGTATTTTATTTTAATTTAATCTTTTAGTTACATAAGAGTTACTAATAAAATTATCTTTTTAGTCTATGGGTGATTAAATTTATTTTAGTTAAATAGTCGTTTACTTTTATTATTTTTTTTAAAAAAAAATAATTCAAACACACTTCAAAGGAATTTTTTATGCAAAATAATCCTTCTAAACACATATACAGATCGAGAGAGAAGTACAAGAACATGACTTTGTTTTCAATATTTTCTCATCAAATCAACAAAGTACAAGAAACAATTGACCCGCTCTAATGTCTATCAAAGAGAAGGGTGCTGTAACAGACAATTACGCATCATCTCCACTGCATTTCAATACTATAGAAGGCAGGTCAAAGTAGGAACTGAAGGAGTCATCTTCATGATTACGTTCCTGTATTACTATCCCTTTCCCTTGTGTAGAATTAAGTTCAAAGTTTTCCAAAGAAAATGTGCTAGGCATTACATGATTCACTGAGTGATCCATTTTGATGCCTCCTTTTCTTGCTTTAACAGGCTTTGCTTTACCAAAGCCAAAGCATGGAAGACACATGCAAAGAGCATTGCATTTGGATCCTTCATCCTGAATTCTCTTGCCACTGTCTTTGATTGTTGTTTCACTTTTGGAGAAGCTTCCTTGATGTCTGTTTTCATGTTCCAGTTCCACAGCATGTTGGCTACTTGGCAGTGACATGTTCATCAATTGAAGATGCTCATTCTTCTCAATATGCATATTGGATTTTCCCATCATAGCCACTAGGAAATTAAAGAAACTTGTCTGCTTCAGCTTTCCTTGTAATGCTTGCTTCAATTGGTTTCAAGTGTTGGTGGTTTAGAAACTTGAAGTGTATAGACTTGAAGACATACATTAAGAGAATTTGACTATTTATAGAAGAGGCTTAGAGGGGTGTTATTTCTCTCTATAAAATGGTTTTGATTACTTTTTTACTTTAGTACCCCATTTTGATATCAAATAGTTTGCTTTTGACTGGATCAGTTGACTTTTTTGGATATTTACATTGTAAATTCCTGGCCTGCTTTGTGCTTGGATTGGATGATTGAGACTTGATAGAGATCAATGAGGGAGCCGGCAACCTTAGGATTGAATTTATTTTTTATTTATTATATTATTGGATGAAAATATTTATCATTTTTTGATGTGTGATTAATTTTCGTGAGGAAACTTGACTCATCATTTTTAGTGGAATTCTCCTTTCAATTATGTTTTTTTCATCCACAAGACTCAAATACGAGACTTTATTTAAAGAATTGAGTCCTGTATCACTCCAACTAACAATTTATTGATATTTATTTTTGCATTGATTGTGAAGGCTGATTGACTTTTTTCTTAAATAGTGATAGTGGAATATATGATGATGCATGCATGACATTCTTAAATATAAGTGGGAAAGCAAATCTTATATAAAAATGTAACGTGCTGATATCAAAGCGAAGATTCGCATAGTAGGAAGCAGACAAATCATAGAATCTAGGAAAACGGACGAGGAAGAACTAATGGCATCATTAATTTGCTAGGAAGATGTGAAACTAAGGAACAAGAAACTGCTCCAACTACATTTCCATCGGAGCAAACATGGACCCTTTTTCCTAATGATGCATTTAAATTGAGTATTTGCTAATACTAGTATATTGTTTCAAACTGCGTGCGGGAAAAAATGAGGAGTTCGAACCATGGATTAGAAAATAACGAACTAAGAAGATGTTTAAATACACCATGATTTTATCTTTAATGGTTATAACTCCTCACCGTTCCATTCCCACAAAGAAAAGGAAAAGTTTCTATGATCACACACTCACTAGCTAGTGTTTGACTTCTTGATCACGAATTATATATCTGTAGATAATACTTATAGCCATGCTATATATTTTACTTTTACCAACAAGCGTCATTGTTCAAAGGCACTAGATGGAACAATCATGAAGTAGAACAAAAAAACAAAATGAATCCTTAATACTATCAGATTGTAGCCATATTGTATGAGGGTTGATTCCAGACTTCCAGTATCATTGGCTACTGCTTAAGCAAATAATTTCGAGAAATAAGCTTGTAGTATAACACATGAATCATCATTACTTTAATTCGCTTCACACATATGTATCTGATATGTACATCTATACTCTTGGATACTTCATTGATATCTAAACATTTAATTTTTTTAAGTAAGATCCAATACAGCTACATGAGATACAAAAATAAGAATAATATAAAAAACACAGAAGCATTGTCCCTTGACTTGATGAACAAAAATGGAAATTGTCTTTTTTATAGACGATTTGAAAAAAAAAAAGAGATTGATATTACTATTTCTATTAATTTGTAAGCAATAAGAAGTAATTTATGATGACAATGATTTATAATTATTTTATTTGTAGTAATGTTCAAGATGTTCTTAATTTGGACGTGTAGATCTAGATATTAGACTTATCTACATTATATTATATATTTCTAGTATGTTTTTATCGATAAATGTAAGTTGTTAGTTTGTTAATTTTTGTTAGTAGAAATTCAAACTTGTAATCTCTTCCTCCTTTTTTTTTCCTTCACCACTAGACCAACTTTATATTTATCTTATATATTTCTAATATAATTGTATCACCATATGGGATAGTATCATATCATATCTGATAGATGTATAGTATCTGTTCGCGTCATAGAGTAAAACTGTATAAGACACCTGAAGCAGAGATGAATGTTTACAACGGCAAAGATTAGCAGTGTTTAACTACTTACAAACATTCTGTTTGTTACAGATACTTTATTAGTGTCACTCCACTGTGGCGAACACAAACTCAACTCTATTTAAGTTTGTAAAGAAGTTACTCTATGGTTCCTAAACTGCAATTTCCCCCTGTTTTCACAAATATATACAGATTTCCTTGATGTTACGGACATTTTCTATTCTATTTCTGTTCAAAAAATGATATACTCCGCTATAATAACTACATATCAGGGGAAAATATAAATAATAGAGAGGTAATGTCATTTTAAAAGTGCATTTTATAGTATACAAACTCATTTACTTGAACTGTTAAGACACTAGTTTATTTATTTTTTTGTCTCCTTTAAAAATTGTTCATATAATATTATACTTAAAATATATCTAATTCACATAATGATGCTAGATGTAAAATCTGTAGAAACAAACTCTTGCATCGGTTGTCACACCATTGCTAACTAAAACCCATCTTAGTTATGTGACCGAAATGTAAGTAAAAATCAAAAGTTTACTTGAGATTACTGACCTCATAGACAAATAACTCACTTTGAGTACAGTTTAATATTTTATGCGTGGTGAGAAAACCATAGATGATCATTTGTATCAAAAACAAAACTACCCTACATTTGCTCTTTAAAACTAATTAGTTAACATGTAGTCCAGCACTTGTGCATAGTGATTATGCAGATTGCAGACATTGACTACATAAGCTGGTGAATAGAAAGATAACATAAACATCTACAAATGAACCTTTCTGAGTAGACAATTTTATTTAACATTACATATTTTCATAGGCTAAAATCACGCAGTTTGTGCTGCTGCTAAGAAGGCATTGAAATCTTCTCTGGCTTTCCTCAAACGAGGAGAGATGCAGGACACTGGAGAGGCAGGGTGTGATGCAGAAGATGATGTAGAAAACCGAACATGGCGAGGCGATGCGTCTGATTTTCTAGCACTGTTTCTTGAGGAACCATTCTTAAGAATCCCTTTAAGGTCTCTTTCGAAAACAAAAGACGAAGCAACGGGAGAATAAACTTCATTGGCACTGCATTTGATCAACTCCATAGGCAGATCAAAGTAGGAGTTAGTGGAGTCTGCTTCAATCTCATTGAATATTGCTGCAGAAGACCATGAACCACATTCAAATTTTTCCAAGGAAATTGTCCTAGACATTGCACCACCCTTTTCTGATTCTTCCTTTCTTGCTTTAACCGGCTTTACTTTGCCACCAAAGCCTGGTAGATAAAGGCATAGAGCACTGCATTTAAATCCATTATGTGTTGTTTTCATGTGCTTAGGCTTATTAACACTCTTTGGACTTTCTTTGACAACTTCAATTTTGGAGAAGTTGTCATGGTGCCACTTATCATGCTCCAATGCACTTAGTTTACTCAACCAGTGATCAAATTCATCTGAGGTAGCAAATGCTCTTGCTTCACCACATGACTTGCTCTTCCTTAATTTCACTTCTTGTAGCAAATGCTGAAGTTTGTGTGTAAAATTACTTCCTTGGCCTTGTGGTTCCGGGCTCTCTCCTTTTGGTTTCTTCTTGGAAAGTGGTGAAGCAAAGCGAGGCGATGAGTTAGCTGAATTTGGAAGACTTGTGCTTAAAAATCTTGGCTTCGGAGGTTGCAGCGGTGGAGGGTGCAAAATGATGGATGATGAAGTTGTGATTATAGTTGGAAGCATGGTGGTGGTAGTCTCAAGGTATTTAATAGGAGAACCTTTTAGTGAAACTGGATCCACCATAATTTGCTTTTCATTTTGCAAGCTCTCCATGGTTGAAATTCTGAGTTTCTCAATCTCTCTTACAAGGAAATCATCAACTTCTATGTTGGTTTTATCTACTTGTACAGAAGCCATGCTTTTGGACAATAGGGATTTCTATATCAGAAACTCAATCAACATGGACTTGTGAAGCGCCAAATGGTAGCTGACTACTTATAAAGATGTAGCATAGAACATTGTAAGGAATGTGTAGTAGCGTGCCAACATGAACATGAACATCTTAGTCGTGATGACCATGTTCTTTGTCCACTGTAGTTAATTATATATTTTTCCCATATGTATCAGCTGACTTTTTGTATTAAATAAGCAGGAAGTTGAAGAAACTAATAATAATAATGGTCAATTGTTCCCTTTTGTTCTGTAATATATAGCACATGCATGAATTGGTATATTAAGTATAAGTATATCATATGTTGAACTTTATACGTGCTGGCATCAATCAAAATAGAAGTTATATGTCAAAGCATACAAAGAGAATCTAGGGCCCAATAAAGTGAATAATAATTGATGTCAACATACATTTGCTAGGTAGAAAATAGACTATAGCTAACATGCGGTCACAACTACTAATGGCCGTATACATCAACTTTCTTTCTTTTTTTGTTTAGAAAAAAGTCTATATGTCATGAAAGTATAAAATAGTTTTATATAACTATCTAAAAACACAAATTACTATATAGAATAAATTTATTTATTTTTATAATAATTATCTTAAAAATCATAATCAAACGATAATTTATGGTTAAATTCTTCAACATAAGGAAAGTGAATTATAAATCATAATATGTTTGACACTGTTAGTACATGATAATTAAATTATTTTTTCATTGGAATTTATTAAGAATGTGAATTATAAATTCATAAATAAAATATATTAATGGAATTATCCAAATTTGTAGCTCTATGCATAATAAACTCACAATGAAAGTGTTCGGTGGTTGTCTTCATCAACACACTTAAGTTCATTTTTGTTGTTGTTGTGACTTGTTGATAATTGATGTGCATTGTTAATTTTGTATTTAAATTTCACAACAATTATCTCTCTTTCTTCTCATTTATTGCTTACTTTGATCCCAATTGATTAGGATTTTAATTTCATCTAGTTAATTCTAGAAAATTTTATTAGGTTTTTATGTGTTTTTACAAAGTAGTGCACCTCGAAAAGGAGCTAGAGTTTTGAATTTGAAGACTCCTCGCTCAACGAGCAAAATTTGTTGCCAAAGGTAGAATGACATTGAGAAATGTTTTTACCATGAAGAATTGAAGAAAGCTTATAATGAACTCATTTTTTGGGATAAAATGATGTTTGCTATCTTTGTTTTTAACCTTTGTTTTGATCCAAATTACTTAGTTTAGCTTACTAAGGGATTAAAAGTTGAGTTCAGTGATTTAGGCCCTCTCATTTGAGGAATCTTGGTTAGGGTACAATAGTGGGTTTGAGTGACACTTAACATAACATTGAATGGTGAAATATCATTAATCTTGCATCAAGAGTTACTTTAGGAAGTCAAACACCCAACATCTCTAATTAATTTTTGCAGTAAACTTAGTTTTGTACATAAACTTTTCTATAGATTGTGGAGACAATCTTTGTACTTATTATTGAAAATACTACATCTAGTGGTATGCCTGCCAACGATGAAACACTTGTGTGCATGCATTTAGTTTGTGAATAGCTTATATGCAAACGTTAGTGAAATTACTATTTTGTAGCCTTGAAGATGTATATGTGTAATTCCATATGTTGACAAGGTCATTGAAAAATCCTGAGTTGCAATAGCAATCATTACCATGCATGTTCTAACAATGTCAATAATTGCTTCATAATCAATACTAGTGTAAGTAGAATGATTGGTATTGTTGACTTTTAACATTGTCAGACCCTAATTTTGTCCGCCCCCCCACAAAAAAAAAAAGAAAAAGAAAAAGGGCCCCAAATTGACCTAATGGACTTGAGAGTCCATTAGGTCAATTGGAATAGTACAAAGGCATAGAGGAAGGAGACTGTGCATTAATTAAAAAAAGGAGGCACAGATCCTAGAGCGCAAGGACTGACCAATCCAGCAGCGCCATTTGACATCGTTGTCACAGAAGGGAGAGGGGTCTCCCAAGTACTCCCCTCATTGTCTCACTATCTCATCCTCTTCCCTTTTTCCTTCTTCTCTTTTGTTTCTTTTTCCTTCTTTTTTTTTGCATTTTGCTTTGTTCTTTTTTCATCTCGCCAGTGGGCATGATGGTTGCCGGCCAGAGCTTGAGGTGGTTGCTTTTGTCTTTTGTTTGATTTCATCTCGTTGTAGCTTGTTCGTGTTCCTCCTTCATCTTCTTTGTTGTGCTTGCGTTTCTTTGATTTTTTTTCTTTTCTTTTTTTTTTGGGCTAAATCCGGCGAGGCCGCTTCACACCGCCATGCTGCCACCACTATCGTCATCCCCGCGCCGGTGGCGTTAGGGGGTCGTGCCTCTTCCATTCAAGTGTATGCCTCCCCCGCGCCGTTTTGGCTGCAGCTGCACCAAGGGTTTTCCAACCCTAGTGTTATTGCGGGTTAGGCCAGGTCCTTTTGACCCGGTTCCAACCCTAGTCTAGTGAAAACAATAATAATAATTAGTACTATTTACACCCCTTTTTACACATACACCCCCTTACCTTTTGGGCCTGGCCCGTTTTGAAACAAAATAAATGCTTCTAGTTGAACCTCATTGTTTCATACCTACACCTCCTAACCTTTTTGGCCTGGCCCATTCTGAAGCAAAATACTAGATAATATTTACAATCCCATTTTCATATCTACACTGCCTTACCTTTTGGGCCTCGTCCGTTTTCTTATTAAGTTTGAAATGAAATAAATTCTGCTAGTTGCAGCTGCGTTGTTCACACCTACCCTCCCTTACATTTTGGGCCTGACATGTTTTCTTATTAAGTTTGAAATAAATAAGTGCTGTTAGATACACCCCTTATCTTCATGTATGGATCCTGCCATCTAGACTGATGACCAAGCCTTCCATGTCATTGCTCCATCAGTGTTGACCAATTCAAGGTCAACCTTTTGGCTTTGACCTTAAAAATAAAAATAAATAATAAATAAATAAGTTTAATTAGTAGATAACTCTTTATTTCATTATTTTTGTTTGTCTCTATCATTTTTTTTATTCTTCAATTGGATTGTCTTATCATTGTCTAATTAGATAGTTTAATTAATAATGTGTTGTAAATATCGTGCTTCATTTTATTTCTCCCATGTTTCAACCTCACACCCTTAATTACTAAGTGTACTCCCTACTTCTATTTGATTTATTTCTATTCTCATTTGATTACATAATGCCATGTCAATTATTCATTTATTTTTGCAATTCCGCTTTAGTATTATTTAGTACCCTCCATGCTGGGTCTCTAACTCGCTTGGTGGTGGTTCAATAACTCGTGGATAAATTATGTGAATGTCATGTTGGGTCTCCAACTTGCTTGATTTTATAGAGTTTACCATAAATCCAAAATATTTTCTAAAAAAAGCTAAAATTCTCAAATAAATGATCACTCAATTTTCTCTTTTTTTTCTCCACAAAAATTACACATTACTCGAGATCGTTTCAAGGTCCAATGCTTTAAGTGATTCTCTCCATTGTTTCTTAAAATTCAACATTGTTTCAAGGTCCAACGCCTACACGTTTACACAATTGAAACAAATCTTTCGAAAAAAAAGATAAAATCAACCCGACATGCAAACTGTTTTCTACCAAAAAATTATATAAGTCTAGTTTCCTTATTGCACTTTGGGAGACGTAGGAGCGAGGACAAACCCCTTGTCGACCTAAAAAACAAAAAAAAATTATATACATTCTAAAAAAAAGTAACTTTCTTTTTCTGAATAAACAAAATATAACAAACATAATTCATGTTCTTAAGGGAAGATAAATAATTTAAAAGTCACTTTATTCTTAGCGCACTCGATTAAAGGTTGTTGTCGTCTTTATGACGGACGCGTAGAGTACTAACACCTTTCCCGTGCTTAAACGATTCCCGAATCCTTTTATCTCAAATCGTAGATCATTTCTTATCTTTTGATTTTTTTGATATTTTCCTTAAATAAACGTTGGTGGTGACTCCTCTAGTTTTCCTTTTTTAGAAAATGCTCTCTATTTCTTTTTATTGACGTCCCATTGTGAACAACAACATTGCGACAAACATATAAGTTATCGATTTTATTGTACCGTGTCAGGGGACATGGTGAATTAGTTGTTGAGTGTTTAGAACCCATAGAGTTGCGTATATTGAATGCATGATTGTCAACATATTGCATCATTCTACATGTGTGATTTTTCAAATTCTGTGGTCTGACTTATTCTTTGATGACAATGAAGAAGGTAAACTTTTTTCTACGTACTATGATATGGCTTTAGTTCATCATTTAGGATAAATTAGGATTCAAAAATCATATTTACCCAAATAAGATTACAAAATGAGACTAAAAAAATAGTTGAAAAAAATCAATTTTACTTGACATCAATACTTAAAATCATATTTACCAAAGTCTGGAAGCCAAAATATCAGGATCCAAAAACAAATTTACTCAAAATGATCAACAAACCAGATTCAATAGTTATAAAATTAGGAATTCATATTGGGAATCCAAAATCAAATCATCAAAGGAATTTATCAAAATAAGATTTAAAGCATAAATATTAGATTTACTCAAATCAAAAACCAACATATCATAATTCCAAAATTCAAAATTACCAACTGTCTTAATTACAAAATATGCAAACTACAACCAGCAAATTGAAACCAAACCAATATCAACAAACAAAGACCTCATAACTTTGATGAAGCTACTTGCATCCATATCAACAAACAAAGGCCTCATAATTTTGATGAAGCTACTTGCATCCACACTCATGCATCTTCAAAGAGAAAAAGGGAAAGCAACGTCTGTGATATTTGACCCTTGGTTTGACCATATCATAGCCTCTTTGGTGCGATGGTGATGGTGGTTTGACATGAAAACCCACGTGGCATACAAGAATGCATGTGTTCACCATTGTGGCATGCAACACCAAAATGATGACCTACAAGTTGCTCGTGATATTCTTCCAACGATCTACCATTGTCAACAATACCAAACAAGTAGATCTAAGTGTGTGGGAAAGGAAATGGAAGGGGAGCAACGACAATGATGAAGAAAAAAGAGGTGTAAATTGGGAAAGAAAGAGAAAAAATAAAATAAAAATCTCAACCAATCATTTAAAAATCAATATATCTAAGGATTCAAAATTACTTTCCCAGGACATGAAACATTGTTAAGCCTCATACCCTAACTCTATCCATATATATATTGAGGATTAAGCCTCCAATCATAGCCTCCATTAGTATATAAAACCTTAGTTAGAACTAAGGAGAGAGTGAAATTGTGTTTGTGAGAGGAATCCTTCCGCTGATTTGAATCCAAGGATGTAATTGTATCAAGGTTTCTTGCTAGCGAAGTGAATACAATAACATCTTTGGATTGAAATTAGTGAAATGATTCCTCTTAGTGTATTTAAGGACAGGTGGGATCGAGGAAAATGGGAATGACTAGGATGGGAAAGCCTACACAGTCAATCCAAGTTGAGACCCATTTGCTAGAACCTTTGTGGTCGAAGTAGTACTTCGAAAGCACAGTTGAAGAAAGTGATCCCACAAAGAGCAATGAATAATTAAGAACCAAAAGGAGCATCTACTTCTTGTTCGGGGGTCATGGTAAAAGATTAATGATGATGATGTGTTGGGATAAGTGATGATGTAACTTCCATGGACGAAAGAGATGAAGTTTTGAAATTGACCATTTTAATTTATTTCAGCTCATTCCTTGTTAGACATAAAACCCAATTAATTTATGTTGATCACAATTTATTTATTTGTTCATGTTATTTGATTTCCTTTTTTTTTTCTTTCAGTTTTCTGACTTCTTTTTTTTCCCTCTCTTGTATATAATGATTATAGTCTTCTATAAATGTTTGTAATTTTTCTTTCCAATGCCATAAACATGTTGGAAGCCTTCAACTAAACTCTAATTTTAACCTCATCTCTTAATTTCACAATTAAATTGAGAAAAAATAACTCAAATGTACAAGTCGGAATGAGAGTCAATAGTTAAATCACGTGAACCTAACACATCATCATCATCATCATTCTTTTAAAATATATCCGAATGTAACTTATTAACTTATTTTTTCTAAAAAATAAGTAGGCATATGTTAGCAAATACATATAAAGTTTGCTAATTTACATCTACTTAATTTTTGCAAAAAGTAAATTAACAAGTTATGATTATAAATTTCCTTAAAATACACTTATATATATATATATATATATATATTACAGAGGAATAATAAATTTTAAATTATTTATTATATTATCTGTAACTTTAATTTAAATTATAACAAATTATTTCATCACATGAATGGCCTAACACCAACCATATTCTAAGTTACACATCAAACTCATCCCGTGAAATGTCCAACTATGTATGAAATGAACGCTTTTGCACGTTAAAGGTGAAGAGACATGTAGAATTTCAAGTGATTACTTTCAGTGTGGACTAGTAATTAACTGCCATAACGTTTTTCAAATAAATATTATGAGTCAGTTAATTAGGGATTAACCGTCAGAATACAGATAACTCGAACATGCCGTTTCAGCTTTCAAATACTGATGCTTCTTGTTTCTGTGTTTTTTTTTTTTTTTTTTCATTCTCAATGATAAAAACACAAAATGTAATTTCCGTCTTTTTTTTTAATTTATACATTTTTGGTTTTTTTTCATTTTTTAATATAGATATTTCATCTCTCACTTTTAAAAATCATAGTCATTATAGTCAATTTGAAAAGTTGATTTATATATTTTACAAACGTGGTATGTTACATGTTTATTATCCACATGACAAATATATTTTAAAATATTTAATTATTAACAAGCTTAATTTATTAATTTTTTAAAAAAGTACTCCGTCAACAAGTTTAAAATTGATAAGGGAAATAAGATCGTAAATATTTTCATAGTAAGAGGCAAAAGGTTTCAATTTAAAAATAGGACTATAAATTATGAATGTTTTAAAAGTAGAAAATAAAATGTCTCATTAAAATAAGAGACTAAAATTGTAGATTTTAAAAAATAAGAGAATAATTTTTTTTATTTTAGATGAAAAAATAAAAAATTACATGTTGTGATGTTTTTAATGATAACAGAGATTTAGACTTAAGTATTTGGAATTACCTTTAAGGAAAATGTTAGGTAATGGGATAATAATCTCTTTGATTTTGTGACGTATTTTTAGGACGAGTATTTAAAAAAAAATAGAGTGGAAAAAAATATGAATATATAATGTCAATTTTTTATGTTAACGTAATAATTGTATCATTAGTGAGTTGTTCTTTTTAAAGAAAGATTAGTGAGTTGTTTTATTTTAAATAATAGGTCACAATATCAGATGCATTGAAGGTTATATATTTCCCCAATTTATAAACATTAATTTTTTTGACATATTAAATATATACATTAATATGTTTATATGGTTAATAAAAATAAAATGTTTATAACATTTTTTATGCTCTGATCTCTACAGTAAAAAATTTCTCCTTTTGTTTGATTATATATAAAAAAAGTTGTGTCTGACTGTTTGAATCTAATTATTCCTGAATGCTTAGAAATGCCATTGTTACTCGTATAGTCGTATTAGTTTACTATCAGATGCATTTAAGATTATATATCTTCCCAATACATACACATTATTTTTTTTACATAATAAATATACACATTAAATATTATACCTCGGGTGTTTAAGTGTATAAATGTACTTCTTTTTTTTGGTATAGAAAGAAAATATTATACTACTTCCTCCATCTCAAAAATGATGCAGTTTTAGATTTAAAAAAAAAATAATATTTTCACTTTTCAATGTAATATTTAAATATTTATTTTAATTTTTTCCCCTAATAAATATTTTTATCTTAAAAAACTTAATAATACATTTATTGAAATCAAGAAAAAAATAAAGATATTTTAATAAAATTATCCCCTAATAAATATTAATTCTCTTAGAATATTTTTTTTATAATCTATGTAAAAAAACGCTTAATCATCTATCATTTTGGGACAAAAAGAGTAATGTAAACAATATCAAATAACACTAAGTATTAAATTAGTTAACCTATTAAAGTTGGCCTAATGATAAGAGGTTGAGATAGTTTGCATAGGCTTGTAAGTTTAAATCTCTTTATCGTGATTGTATATAAAAAAATGTCAAATTTAGTAAAATAACCCATTTAATAACTTTCTTTATTATCCGATTGTTGTATTAATTAAAATTATGAAATAGATGAAATTTACGAAATTTAATGTAATTTAAAAAATTATTTGTTATTTCAATATATTATCTTATTATACTATATAATCTTTAAAATATGAATTATTTTTTACTATTATATATTATCTTATTAAAATATCCGTATGTCGTGATTACAATTATAGAAATTTTGAATTATTTAAAATTTAACAAATTATAATAATAGGATAAAATATATTTTCAGTCATTCTAAAATATGTGAAATCTAGAATTTATCCTTCCAAAATAATTCGTCCCATTTCAGTTTTAAGTTTTTAATATGTTACTATTCATCCAATAGTTAACTATATTAGTGAATCACGACATACGGGTTAGACACATATTATGTTTGAGTCATTTGTACAATACTTTAAAAAAATTAGTGATAATGCATGTTAAAGTACTAATGACCATACTGGATTTACAAAACACATTTAATTAACATACTTGATGAACATGTTAAAGTTTTAGAAGAATGAAATGAGATAAACTATTTTGGAGGGATCAATTCTAAATTTCACATATTTTAGAGAGACTAAATTAAAAACATATTTTACTCACAATAATATAATTCAACATATATGTATTGATAAAACTTGTTAGAAACAGATCCAATTAGTTAGTTGAACAATATGAATGAATGAGTTATAATCCTCTCATACTTGAATTTTCAATATTCACTATTAAAAAAAAATTAATTTCGTTATCATTAATTAATTTCTCTCAAAATTCATTTGTGCTAGTTTTAATCATGTGACAATAAATGAAATGCCAGAATAATTAATTAATTTTATCATGTAATCATAAATGAAATGCCCGAGATTAAACATTAGTCTTATTCATGTAACCATAGATGCATGAGATGTCACTTGTCAGGATCAGAGTTAAACATCTGTATAAATAGAGTACTAGTATATACTAGTTCTCATGACCATGTTTAAGACTTACGAGAGTTTTACTTTTACAAATCAAATCTCTCAATCTCTCTCTCTCTCTTCCATGGCTGCCACATCAAAATCCCCAGCATTGCATCATCAGTTTCTCAGCACAACCCCAAACGACTACACAAGTGATATCGAATCAATTGATCAAGAAGGTCCAGAAGAATCACTTCCACATCTTCCTCCATTCATGGAAAACACAGAACAACATCACCATGAAGATGAAAAATCAATGAAGAACAAGAGGTATAAGTCCCTCTTGTTTCTAAATTACGTTTTGCTCTTTGTGGGGTCAGTCTCCTCTAGTTTGCTCACAAAATATTACTTTAACCACAAAGGGTCAAGCAAATGGGTCTCTACATGCGTCCAGTGTGCAGGTTTTCCATTCCTAATCATTCCCATTTTTCTCCCACGTCTCCTCAATTACACAAAGAGAAAGCCCTTCACAGATTTCACTCCAAAGATGCTATGTTATTCATTTTGTGTTGGTGTCATGTTAGGATTTAACAACCTTTTGTTCTCATTTGGAGTGGCATATCTCCCAGTCTCAACCTCAGCACTTCTCTTATCCTCTCAGCTAGTCTTCACCCTCATTCTCTCAGCCATCATCGTAAAACAAAAAATCACATTCTCAAATCTCAATTCCGTGATCCTCATAACCATGAGCTCCATCATTCTAGCCTTGAGCTCTAGTCACGAGAAGCCTCAAGGGCTAACCCAAAAGGACTACTTCATAGGGTTCTCTTGCACCATAGGTGCAGGCTTCTTGTTTTCCTTGTACTTGCCACTGATGGAGAAGATCTACGAGAGGGTTTACTGCTACGGAATGGTGATGGAGATGCAGCTCGTCATGGAGATCGCGGCGACGGCGCTGGCCACCGGAGGAATGGTGTACAAAGGAGGATTTTCTGAGATGAAGGAAGAGGCTGATAGGGTTTTCGATAAGGGAAACACTTTTTACTGGGTGACGGTTGTGTCAAGTGTTGTGACGTAGCAGTGTTGCTTTATGGGAACTGCAGGGTTAGTCTTTCTCACGTCTTCATTGACTGGAGGGGTTTCTGCTACTGCTTTGTTGTCCATGAATGTGTTGGCAGGGTGGTTTGTGTACCATGATGCCTTTAAAGGTTTTAAGATTGTGGCTACTGTTTTGTGCATTTGGGGTTTCTGCTCTTATGTCTATGGCATGTACATCAAAATGGAACAAGAGGAGGAGGCTAAAAGGAGGAACAGCAGTGGTGGAACTACCACAGAATTGATCCCTAACGGGAATCGTATAGTAGTGTGACTTGTTAAAACTATGGAACTTGGATAAGATCGATAGTGGTAGTGTGGTACTATATAAAAACTCAATTTTCAATATGGTGTAGTGATCGAACTAGTTTGGCCTAGACTAAAATATTGTTGAACAAAATTTTTATGTAGTTTATTGTTAGGTGTTTTGGTGTTTTTTTCCTAGTTAATGAGAATTGAAATTTGGCCATAATGGATCCTCTCTTGCTAAATTTGTCTGCAGCAAACATCCAGTTAAACTTACAACTACTGATTAGTTTTTGTTCGACAATTAAACGAGATAATGTGATAAATGGTTTAGATTTTTGCTCTAAGAAGTATCTTGTTGCAAAGGCATGGAGAAGATATTGTCCAAAATTTCACCTCACTAATATTTCTATTGCTTAACACAAATTAATTGTTATTACGTGAAATTATCGAGATAAAATTTGAATACTCATGAAAGATCAACAATACAAATATTTAAAATATAAACTAGATTCAAATTATGTCTTTATTCAATTCTTTGTTCTGAATGTATAAATTTCTTTTGGTACATTCTCAAAATGTATAAATATAATGTTTCTTCTCAAATTACATTTTTACAAACGAAAATTGTAGTTTATCTTTAAATTGATTCTTGATTAAATATGCACCAAATCCTCGCTAATCGAGTTAATGACAACATCACCAAGTACCATGAACGAGACAGTAATTGATAATCACTAACAATATTTTCCCTGCGGTTAATTGATCTTAACTTTGTTATCGATCAGTAGCTATTACAGCTAGCTTTGGTGTCACATGAAATCTGTTGCTTAACTTGGATTTTTTTACCAAAAGGAAAAAAATTTAGTGAGATTTTGAAGTGAGTCACGCATAACATGTTCTGGAATCTCAGCTTTCAGTTACTGGTTATGCTCTTTGCCTGGTTTTGTGCATTGTTTTTTGTTTGTATTATTGTATAGGTAATTGTGTATTTGAAAGTTATCATTTCAAAGGTCTCAGCTGTAATCATCAGTTACATTCAAACCTAATAGACCAGACGATAAAAAGATTAAACTCTTTCAACGCCTTTATATCTTTTTGTTTACAGACTCAAACATGTGATAGTCTTGACTGTCACCTAGCTTTAACAGTTACTGTTAGGACTTTTTTAATCAGTTTGATTGTATTAATAGTAAAAGGTATGAACACAAAAACAAATAGGGATATCGATTAACTTCCTTGTCCGAGAGCACTAGGCTTATAGGAGTGGTACATAGTGGGGCGAGGAACGGCTTCCATATCTTAGTTGTCCATGAATAGTAACGCCATAATCTGTTTCAGAATCCATCTGGTTTGCGAGTTTGACAGATATTTACAACTTATATATTCATAATAATATCTACAGATATAATTTATTAAAAATTACCAAACAAATAAAAAATAATTAATTAATTAAAAGAAGATCTCTAAATAATAATATGTTTATTCGATGCTTCAAAACAAATATATGTTCATTTGATTAAATTTTTATATGAACAATTAATAGAGTTCAAATAATTTCACTAATCATACATGCATGCATGTACTGAGTGTCACCACAATATTCACTTCTATCCCATTTAAGAATTGAGTATAGGAAATAAACTACTCCTTCCACGAGGAAATAAAAAATTATGTTTACAATAATAGATTTCATTCCCGGCCATGGGTTTTGCCATGTTTAAATGCGATCATGACAATAAAAGTATTGTCTCTATTCTAAACTTGAGCATGAAAACACATAGATAAGGTAATATAATGATCACAAATGACAAGAGGCAATAACCTATCCAACTAGTGGTGTTAAATGGATCATTTTGGTTTAGATTAATTCAAGATTTTTTTCTTAACCTGAATCAAATTGAATTGATGATGAATAGTTTGATTAGATTCGGATCACCGGATATCCAACAAAGAAATTATAAATAAAAAAATCAGTTTTAAAAGAAATTAAAAATATATAACATGATTTTGTTTCAAATTTGACAAAAAAAATTATTGTCATAAAAGAATGTAAATAACATATTTGAGTGTAATTGACTTCCATCAACTAAATAATAACATAAATGATAAAAAAATAACACATAATTAATCAATTGATTAAATCATAAAACTCCATCTACAATAATAGAAAGAAAATATACCAAATTATCTACACAAAGTTGACATACAATAGTAAGTTAAACATTAGAAAATAATAATAGATATATAGTTAATTTGATTAAGATTGATTATGTTCAAATCCAATTCGAACTAAAAAGTAGTTGGATTTATCAGATTGATCTGGATCAATAAACACTCAATATTCAAAATTGGTCTTGGGATATTCGAGTTAATCTATTGTGAGTCATGAGATTTTTATGTTGATGAACTTACTTGAACAAATTTAATTGTAGATTAAAATTTATTAACTAACCCTTTGCATGTTAGTAAAAAGGCTAACCCACTTGTCTATATTTTTAAAAAGAAAAGTGAATTTTAAATTTGTAGATTTTGATAGACTAAAAAATAAATTCTTGTCATTGATTTTTAAATTCGAGACTAAATATCTAAATTCTTAACTTTCAAATTTTGTTAAATTCAAAGGTATATAAGTTTAGCCAAGTAAATTTAATTTATTGAGAGTAACAACATTAAAAATGAGTGAACCCTTGAGCGATAATACGACACACATAGTTCTTCACCACTGCCTGAAGTGGCTGAAAGGTGTGATCAGGGTGGAAGAGATTGTCTACAAAAAAGTTCCTTTTGTGACATTTAGGGCAAAAAATGTCTCTTCCAAAAGAGATCACATGGATTTGTTAGCAGACAATAAGTTTAAGATTGAGTTAGAAGATGTTGGTAAGTTAAAGCCTAATTGTTATATAGATGAGATTATTAATTCTATGAGAATCATGGATGCGTTGGAGAGAGAGCTAGATGCTATAATTGTGAAACTGCTTGGGAAAAGTCTCAACTTCTATACAATGCGGGATAGCCTCAAGCTGATTTGGAAACTGTTTGGAGGTATGAATATAGTCGATATTGGACATGGGTTTTAATGGTAAAATTTGATGATCTTTTGGTGGACAGGGAGAAGATTATCAATGAAGGTCCTTGATTGGATGGTATTTTTTATCACTACCTTGTGGTACTAGGCTTGGGTTTCAGACTTTTTGGCTCTTCTTAAGTCACTATTGATATAGTACAATAGTGTGAATATGCTTTTCAAGCTTGGGTACGAAATGATATAATGAAAGTTTCTATTGTTCTTTCCAACTGCAATATATAGGAAGGTCCATTAAGGTGGAATATGTACTATTGAATATGCTTTCATGCATAGGTAATTTGTTAGGGTATGTGTTGAAATTCATATGAACTAGCCTGTAGTGGGAAGGGTTTGTTAACCATTTAATAGGTTCAATGTAGAGAGTATGATTATGCATGAAGGACTCGATTTACTTAGCAAGAGGCATGGTTTGTAAGGCCATTTGGAAAAGGGACTGCCCGATGGCCAAAAAAGATCCTCTAATAGTGATTGAGGTTGTACAGATGACGGGGAGTAGCAGTGAAGAGCTGCAAGTAGAGCTGGTGTAGCCAAACCCTAATTCCCATAATTCTAGCAACGTATGTGGTGATAATCATGGGAATGAGAATCATGAGGATTGATTAGTAGGTTCCAAATTTAAACAAACATTGGGAGAGGGATTTTAGAGGGGGAGGAAAGGAAAAGTTTGGGTAGTAACATCTATTTGTTTGAGAGTTTTAATTTTTGAAGAAAAGAATTTGAGGATTTTTAAAATTTCTCTGAATTCCTCCAAATCATTAAAATTGTTGTTCCCCCGATTTGAGGATTTTTAAAAGGAAAAGTAATAAAATTACTATCCTACTATTCCCTCATTTTAAAATTAAGTTTTATTTATAAAATATAGAGTGTATTAATTTTTAAAGTAACGGCAAAATTGTAAAAATATCTTATTAACTCTCCATCTCTCTCTCTTAATATATTTTTAACTCCCAAACAAGGAGGAAGAGACTTTCCTCATTTTCCTTCCTTTCCTTCCCCTCCCTTCTCTTGAATCTCTTTTCTTTTCTTGCCCTCCTAACTCCCAAACAAAACCTAAAAGAATACGAAGTGGGCGAGGGGAACACAAAGGAGAACAATTAACTTAGATATAGTATCTTCATAATTGTTTTTCTTGATTTCATAGAGGTTTTACCTTCGCAATTTGTGAAATCTTTTAATGCAAACTTTATTATGCATGTTCATGAAATAAAACTTTAATTACGATTAAAGAAAAATATATATAATAAGATTAACTAAGTTTTTAATCTCTAAACTTTTTCAAAATTTAATTTTTAATTCTTAAATTTTTGTTTTACTAGTCAAGTTTTTTTTATTATTAAAATTTGTAATTCCTAAATTTTTATTTGACTGGTTAATGCTCTTCAACTTTTTTTATTAAAGTTTTTAATTCCTAAAATTTTAAAAAACTCAATTTTTAATCCATAAAATCTTATTAAATAAATAAAGATAATGAATTTAAACAAAAATTCATGAACTAAAAACTAAAATTTGTAAAAGTTTAGGAACCTTGACACTGCTCAAACAAAAATTTAAAAATTTAAAACTTAGTTAACCCTAAATAGTACTATACTTTATCCAATTTTCCTCCCATCACATAACGTTTGAACAGTGGGGAAAACTAAATGGCATTATGCAATGAAGGTTATATAAGTTTCAAATATTGAATTCTATTAAGAAAGTGAGTATTATGTGAGTAGATTCATGATCACATCTCATGAGTCATGAATATAAGATAATCTTTACATAGATATAAATATTATAGAATGACATTTATATTGAATTAATCTAATATTATAATGTCATGTCAATGATTTAGCAATCAACATGCTCTTATTAACTACAAACATCCTGAAATTAATAATTAAATCAAAAAAAATTATTTTGAAAAATAATATAATCAAATATCTTTATTTTTTTATAGGGAGATAAAAATTATATTTTAACATGTTTGCAATATGATCTCAAAAGTGTTCATTAATAGACTTCATCCCCTTTTGGAAGATATTATTAGTATCATACAAAGTAGCTTAACTAGTTAACTTGTGATAGTGATTTTTAGTTACAGCGACCAATTTTTATGACCTATCTATTAGATCAAATTTCTGGACCCAAAATGCAGAACACTTCGGTTAGAATTCATTTCAATTAAAGAAAGATGAAACTAAAATATTTAATTTTATATAGTTATTAAGTAAAAAAATATTTATACATACCTTTTCACTCAATTGGTAATTTGTTCAATGATCAAAATTATCTGTTTTGAATTTACAAAACTGAATTACCCTTTTTCACTTTATTTTTACATAATTATATCGTTTCATTGTTGTAATATTAATAACTGGTAAAACAAATACAAATTCTGAATGAACGTTGGAGAGAGTTTGATTAATTCTTAGTCCCTTAATTTTGATGAATATTCCCGTAAAGGGTGTTTTATGAAATGACATGCTAACGATTCCCATTTCCTTTAATTTATTGCGCTCACAAAAGTAGGAAACAAACAAGACAAAAAGAACTAAGACGCTGAGCATATCACGATAGAAAATCTTCAGCACAATGACGAGCTCCGAGTCCCGCAAGCTAGCTTGTGCACTTTTACTCTTTCAGTTCTTGTATTGTTTAACAATTTTATGAACAAAATATTAGATAAAGAGCCTTTCTCTCTCTCTCTCTCTCTCTCTCTCTCTCTCTCTTAGCAAAACAAGAGATACGCATGGACCCATTTACCAGAGAATGAATCAATTAGAGTTTTGTTTCCCACTTCTGGTTATTGTGTATTAAGTATTTTTATCCACTAAAGTGCCTTACTATAGTTAGTAATTGTTTGATTGATTCTGAGGGAAAAATGATCTAATCCAATCTGATCGAGTTTTGTTATTTTGTCACATATTGATTTGGTTTTATATTTAAATGTGATGGGGGGAATGCCAACACACATAATTAATTGGCCTACATTATTTTAATTTATAGGTATACTAACTTTGTTTATAAGTTTACTTATAAAACATATATGCCAAGTAAATAAACTTCCAAATTACGTTAAATTTTGAAACAAATTATGCAGACATTTAAAAATAGCTCACCACATATGAAAGGGTCAGACTCAAGTTTTGTAATTAAGAATCAATTCAGGCTTAGGTATGTTAAAGTTGGGCTTAACTTGACATATTTCCACCATTATTCCTTTTGTCACTTCATATATTTTCTTGAAAGTTATAAATTTTGATAATTAAACGTAACCTTTATGCATCAAACTAATTAATGTCACATTAGAGTTGTAGCTTTGTATCTATAAATAAGACTATGAACGCCTATTAATTTGGTCTGGGTAAATAAATTGAAATGTAAAAATGAGAAGAAAATGAAAGATAAAACAGATAAAAAAAAGTAGATAGAATAAAGAATTTAATGCAGCATTATTATTCTAAAAATCCATGAAAAACATAATTCAAGTATAGCATATCTGATATATCTTTATTTATTGTGTCTCCTGGCCATTAAGGTTGGTCTAGTGATAGAATTGGAGTAATATGTATTAGATGATATATTCAAACTTCAATGGAATTATTATATATTACATATGTGATTTTTAGTAATATTTTTTTATTTAATATTTAATAAAATTATTTCTATTTTTTTACAATATTTAAAAATATCATTAAATATAAATAAATATTATGAATACATTTTTATAATATTTTATTAAATATTATGTATAACTTATGACACTAAAGGTTTTTGGACATTTGAAAGATACATTTGGGCAGAAAATGAAAAGCAAGAGAACACGATATATGTCAATAAGTAAATTATTTATTATATAGCAGATCGGTAAATAAATGGATAACATTTCATTACTATAAAAAATGTTATTAAAAGCATTGAGTGACGGTGATTTTATGTTTTTGTCGCCTATAAATATTATAATAGAAATAAGGCTTGCTTTTTAATTTTATAATTTATTTTGGTTTTAGTTTTAGATATATTATTAGTGTAAAGTAATGTTAATTATTTAGATGAGATATAAGGAGGGAAAAATTGTGGGTTTGATCCCTTATATTAACAAAAAAAAAATAACAAATTAATAATAAACATTTGCAGATAAAAAATATTACTTAATTAAAAATTATCTTAAATATAATATTTAAACTGATTGTTATAAAAATAATTTTTTCAGTTTTATATATAATTTATGATTAAATGATAATATAGAAAAAAAAAACTTTCTCATTATTTATAAATTATAATTAAATTATTCATTTTTTATATTTTAAAATTTTAATTTTTAATCTTCACATTTTTATTTTAAACTTTAATAACAATTTATTTTTCTTATCTATAAGAAATTGTAAATGGTGGAAAGATATGCATTTGCTGAGGTTGAATTAAAGGTTGAGAATGGGAAGGTATTTTCATGAATATTTAGGATGTGTTTGAGAAAGTGTTGATTTTTTTGGTCAAGTTTAGTGCTTGGAAATATGTGAAATATAATTTAATATTGATAAAAAAAAATACTTATACAAACAGACTATGTTTGAATTAGTGGTAGAGGAAAAAGGTAGGAGAAGTGGAAAACAAAGTAAAAGAATAAAAGCAAAACAGAGGGAAAAACATGGCTTTGTAAGAAAAGCAACAACAAAAGAAAGCATGAGTGAAGATTTTTTTAATTAGTAGGAGTGAAGATTATTTTATCAGTAGTAGCAAAGATGGAAAAACATGAGTTGGGAAGTTTTGAGCAAAAGAAAATAATAATTGTTAAAATAGGAGGCTTGACCCGACTTTTGAGAAGCTAAATGTGAAAATTGCATTTAGACTAACCAGACCCGAATTTCTGAGGCCTAGCTGCCTAATGGTCGTTGGGCTGGGTCATATTAGACCATTTTGTTTTATCGTAATTTGTATAAATTTAAAAGAAAAATTAAAATAATATGAGCCAAAATAGGTTTGGTGGTGTTCATGACTACAATTCTTTAGCACAGTTTAGTCTATAGGGTCCACTGAGCCAGGCTAAATTTACCCAATTTTATTTAGGCCACAATTTTCATAGCCCATTTTGATATTTGTAAAAAGAAAAAATAGTATGAGCGAGTGGGACATTATCTTTTACTATCTCCATTTGTACTTTTTTTAAAAAAAACATTTTAGTTTCTACAATACTCTTTTTAAATAGTCTCTTATATTAATTTTTTCACTAAAACACTCTTAATTAATTTATAATAAATGTTATAAATTAATAAAATAAATTTATTATGTCTCTTAAAAATTTGAAGAAGATAACTAACAAAAATTAATTAATTAAATTGTTAATTAATTAAGTAGAAAAAGTGAGATGATGACTCTCAATAACTTTTAAGGGTGATTTTAGAAAAAAATACAAATTGTTAAAAAAAGTTAATGTTATTAGTTAAAAGACTTAAATATAATTTTGATCTCTTTATTTTACTCAATTTATAATTTTGATTCATCAATTTAAAATAGAGACATTT
>PYAF01006018.1:647032-661107 GCA_007407185.1 Glycine tomentella | reverse complement strand
TTAATATTTTTATTATTTACTTTTCATATTATTTTACATCAACTCAAACTCAAACTTATAACAAAATTTTCATTCATATACAATTACCTAATTAATTAATATCATTACATTAATATTATTTTATGAAAAAAATACAAATTTCTAAAATAACAACCTTACAAAATTACAACATAATTAATTGTATTAATTACGTAACATCAATTCTATTTATTATTTCTCTTAAATTTACAATTTTTTAATTTCTTTCCTATTTATCTTATTCAACATTTATCATACTTTTTCAAAAAAAAAAAAATTCCACCAACATTTATCAGTGATACTTTAAATTTTCCAACCAAACGAGTATTCCAACAATGTTGCTGCTAATTTCTTCATGTTGTTGTTGTGCCTTGAAAAATGTTTCACCCATTGGGAGACACAACGCCACCAGTCAACATTTCTCTGACGCAAACACTGTACAACCAAGTGCATTGGAGGGATGTATTGTGCCTACCGGTTCCACTGCAGCATTCAAAACTCCATGATGAAAATCCAATGGTCCTCATTACTTTTGTATGATACGAAATATGTTTGTGTAGCATGCCCTAAAATCCGTCGTGAATAAGCCCATTGTCTTGTTTAAAACATATATAGAACCAACTTTAAAAAGACTCGGTCTTAAAAGGAAAAATAAAACAATAGGACCCGGTAAAAATTGATAAAAAAAAGCTTTGTCAAAATAGCTGAATGAAAAATATTTAATATAGCTTTGACCTTTTTCTTTCTTTTAAGAAATAAAAATTTAACTTAGAGTATGTTTGGATGAAGTGATTTTAAATTCTAAAGAATTTTAAATTCTAAGAATTTCAAATGTTTCAATTGAAATTCTTTCGTTTTCAAAATTTTGTATTTGGATATAGAAATTAAATTTCTTTATTTTCAAAATTTTGTTTGATTCAGAATTCAACTCACCTTGAAGTTAGCGATCTTCACCTGCTTCTATGAGTTTATAAGCATATTCGAGAGCTTGATGTCTTGTCGATACTGGTACATTATCCCATAGAATCTGCAGAGACGGATATGCCAACTACTGCTCCTGTGGGATGTATTTCCCCTCTAGCGACCCCTCGTCCATGAACTCCAACAACACCTTGATTTTGTTGTTATGATAGTACATCTCGTCGCACTTCACCACATTCAGATATGGAATTCCTGGTGGATCTGTCACCGCACCGACTCCTCATTATGACTGTATATCACCTTCAGCGTGTAGACGCGCCCGCTAGTGCGGTGGACCACTTTGTACACCGTCATGTTGCTCCCTATGAGGTTCAACCTCTCCAACTATGAGAATGAAATCACTTACTGCGCTGCCACCGCAATAGTCGTCGATAGGGCAGAGGAAGCGGCCTCGCCAAGTTGGTGTCCTTGCGGCGGTACTGGGGGCAGAAGATAATTTCAATTTCTCACGTTTTAGAAGGAAATTAAAATTCTACATTTTTAGTTATTTAAAATTTCAAAAATTTAAATTCTTCATATAAAAATATCCAAACAATGAATTTTAGATTAAAGAATTTTAAATTCTCTGATAAATTACTTTATTCAGTTAAAATTCTCTATCCAAACACACTCTTATAGATATTTGTTATGTATTTTTAAATGTGAACACTTATTATTGTTAATAGTCATGTTTTGTATGTATGACTGAAACATATACTTAAAGAGTGCGATACATTTGATTTGGATTTTTGTGCAGACTTCAAATATTAAAAACTTATAAATATAAAATAGTTTTTATTTTTAGATCTTTAGTGTTTTAAAGTTATAATATTGTATTTTTAAATATTTTATTATGCATTATTTAATTATTATTATTATTTTAATATTATTTTTGTTGTTATGTATTAGAAGTTTTCATTTATCTATTTATCTTAAAAATATCAAATAATATGAACAGGTTCAAGACTGAAGATAAATGAAATAACATAATTGATAAATAATTAGATTTATTAAACATATTGACAAATATTTGATAATCTAATTATACAAAGATAAGACTTTATTGAAAGAGATAAAATATACTTTAATAATCTCTGCCTTTCCAAGAATTAGTCTCATAATTTTGGATTGAGAAATACCTTATTTTTAGGGGGGAAATAAGATAAATGAAAAAAAAAATTATTATTAATATTTTTTGTTCCACTTTTATATCAACTTGTTATACAAAAAATAATGCTCGTACCCACTAATTAGTTTAGAAGTAGTTGGAACGTAATAAAAGTAAAATATGATTACGTACAAAAATAACTTTATCTGTAATTTCAGTGTTTGAATCTTTATAATTAAGGGTTGTTTAGTTATCTAAGTAAAAATGAAATCAAACAACCACATAATATTTGATTAGTATTGAGAGAAGTTTTTAATTTTTTTTTCTAAGTCAGATATTTCTCTCGCTCGCGATATCTAATATGCCATTGACTCAAGGGAAATTTGTATATAGTGGAAATCGAATACTAATTTTTCTAATAAATAAATTATTTTTTCTCATGTAAACATCTTACATCTATGCCTTATTATTGAGAGACATTTTGAGTTATCATGCAGCTCATCTCCTGCAATTTGTTCCCATCTTGTAATTAGTATTGGTGTAATTCAGTTAGTTAGATTAGATTAGTTTGTTAGCCTTGAGCTGTATATAAATATACCATGCTATGTCATTTTAAAATGAGAGTGTGTAATGTAGAGAATACATTCACTGCAGTTTTTTCTGATATAATTCAGTGTGGGCATTTGAGTAGTGAGTGTGTGAAACACCAAGATTCACAAAGTAAGTGAACATCATATTGTGAGTAAGTAAGACTGAGTGTATGTGCATTCTTGCACTATCAGTGGTATCAAGAGCTTTGTTCTAGATACTGGTTCTTGAGAGAAAGCATGGCATTCCAAAGTGGAAATGTTCCTATGAATCTTCCAATCTTGACATCAAAGAATTATGATAGATAGAGCTCGCAGATGAAAGTGCTTTTTCGGTTTCAAGAAGTATTGGAAGTGGTGATTGATGGAGTCAAGGAGCTTGGGAGGCAGCCAACAGATGAGCAGAAAGTTGCCTATCAAGTAAGCTTAAAGAAAGATGCCAAGGCTCTCTTCTTGATACAACAATGTATTGATTCTGATAATTGGGAGAAGATATCAACAACAGAAACTGCAAAAGATGCATGGGACAGCTTGGCTCGGTTCTATGAGGGTTCTGACAAATTAAAAAAGGTGAAATTGCAGACCCTGAGAAGGCAGTATGACTTACTGCAGATGACTGATCAAGAAAGTGTAAGTGATTACTTTGCAAGATTGATAGCTCTCACAAGTCAAATGAAATCTTGTGGTGAAACACTTTCAACTGCAACAATAATTGAAAAGGTGTTGAGAACACTAACAAGTATATTCGACCAAGTGGTTGTTGTATTGGAAGAATCAAAGGATCTTGAGTCAATGAAAATTGAAGAGCTGCAAGCAACCCTTGAAGCCTGAGAGCTGAGATTAAATGAGAGGAGTTCTGTGAAAACTGAGCAAGCTTTACAAGCTCAGTTCAAGCAGAAAGGAGGTGATGGAAGAAAGAATTACAAGGAGAAAGGAAAATGGAAGAATAACAAGTGGAAGAACCAAGAAAGAGGTCAAGGTAGCAATTCTGAGCAGAATCAGAATGCTAGAAGCTCCAAGAAACATGGAGCAGAAACTATGAGAAAAGAAGAATTCCTAAGAAAGATGTGCAGTGTTACAACTGTCAAAAATATGGTCATTACGCATATGAGTGTAGAGGCAAGAAAGTGCCAAGAAAGCAGGAAGAAGAAGCACAAATGGCTCATGAGGAAGATTTTGAATCTGATGAAGTTTTGTTGATGGCTACTACAAATTCAGAAGATGACAAATCTGATTTGTGGTATCTTGATACAGGTTGTTCAAATCATATGTCTGGTCATAGAGAATGGTTTACAAACCTTGATGAAAGTGTGAAGAATAAGGTCAGATTTGCAAACAATAGCACTGTAGCTACTGAGGGATTAGGGAGAGTGATGATCCAACAAAAGAATGGTCAGCAGGCTGCCATAACTGAAGTTCTTTATGTTCCAAACATGAAGACTAACTTGTTGAGTCTTGGTCAATTACTGGAGAAAGGCTACTCAATGAAGATGGAGCACAACCATTTGAAGGTGTTTGATAGTAAAAGGAGATTAATCTTGAAAGCCTCTCTGCCAGAAAATAGAACTTTCAAGATTGGTGTTCAAGTCATGCAGCATCATTGTCTGGCTAGTGAATGCAGAAGTGAGACCTGGTTGTGGCATCAAAGGTTTGGGCATTTGAATTTTAGAAGTTTAAGCCTACTGCAGAGCAAGAATATGGTCAGCGGTCTTCCTTCAATTGTGCAGCCAAATGAAGTATGTGCTGACTGTTGTGAGTCCAAGCAAACTAGAAAGTCCTTCAAGTCAGAAATTCCTACCAAGACAACTGAAAAGCTTGCAGTAATTTCTTCAGATGTATGTGGACCTTTTGAGGTAACTTCTCTTGGTGGAAATAGCTACTTTGTTTCTTTTATTGATGAGTTTACAAGGAAAATGTGGTTGTATCTCACTAAAAGGAAAAGTGAAGTGCTTAATGTTTTTCAAAAGTTCAAATTGATGGCTGAAAAACAAAGTGGAAAGCAAATCAAAATACTGAAAACTGATGGAGTGGTGAGTATGTCTCACATGAATTTCAGAAATTTTGTGACCAAGAAGGAATCATACATGAAGTGATAGCTCCATATACACCTCAGCATAATGGAACAACTGAAAGAAGAAACATAACTCTTCTTGACATGACAAAGAGCATGCTGAAAACAAAAAAGATGCCTGCCTATTTCTAGGGTGAAGCAGTGGCTACTGCAGCTTATATCTTGGATAGAAGTCCAACCAAGAAGTTGCATGGTATGACTCCAGAGGAAGCATGGTCAGGTAAAAGGCCTAGTGTCAGTCATTTTAGAATTTTTGGCTCATTATGCTATAGGCATGTTCCTGAACAGCTTAGAAAGAAGCTTGATGATAGAGCTCAGCAGATGATCCTACTGGGCTATCACTCAACTGGATCCTACAAGCTGTTTGATCCTAAGAAAAGGAAAATTGTAATAAGCAGTGATGTTGTGGTTGATGACAGTACCACCAAGGTTGCATGATTATGAGCTGTTTCCTGATTCTGCAGTCACAACAGAAGGTGAGCTTGTGCATTTTGCTTTATTAGCTGAAGCAGATCCTGTCAGTTTTGAGCAGGCTATGGAGAGTCCAAATTGGAGAAATGCCATGCTAGAAGAACTCAGATCAATTGAGAAGAATGAGACTTGGAAATTGGTAACTTTGCCAAATTAGAAAAGACCCATTGATGTAAAATGGGTTTACTAGACAAAAATCAAGCCTAATGGTGACATTGCTAAGTATAAAGCCAGACTAGTAGCAAAGGGCTTCTTGCATAAACCTGGTCTGGATTTCTATGAGGTCTTTGCACCTGTTGCAATGATTGAAACAATAAGACTTGTAATTGCAGTGGCAAGCTTTAAAGGTTGGTCATTATACCAATTAGATGTGAAATCTGCTTTTTTAAATGGGCCACTAGAAGAGGAAGTTTATGTTTCCCAACCTCCTGGCTATGAAGTAAAAGGGCATGAAGACAAAGTATATAAGTTGAAGAAGGCTTTGTATGGTCTAAAACAGGCCCCAAGAGCTTGGAATATGAGAATTGATGGCTTTCTAAAGCAATTGAGACTTGTTAAATGCATCACAGAACATGGAGTGTATGTTAGGCATTCCACAACAATAAGCATATTGATAATATGCCTATATGTTGATGATCTATTGATAACTGGAAGCAGTGAAAAGGAAATTGCAGAATTCAAAACCAGAATTATGAGCGAATTTGACATAAGTGATTTAGGTGTGCTATCCTACTTCCTTGGCATTGAATTTACTCATACCAGTAAGGGTATTTTCATGAGCCAAAAGAAGTATGTTGAAGATGTGTTGAAGAGGTTCAGTATGATGGATTGTAACTCTGCTTGTACACCTGCAGAGTCTGGAATCAGATTGCAGAAGGATGGCATTGATGAAGCTATAGATCCTACTCACTACAAGCAAATAGTAGGTTCCTTGAGGTATTTGTGCAACACCAGGCCTGATTTAGCCTATATTGTTGGTGTGGTAAGCAGATTTATGAAGCATCCAAGGGTATCTCATCTTACTGTAGCCAAGAGAATCCTTCGATATGTTAAAGGATCTCTAGATGTTGGCATTTTATATCCTAACAAGTTAAATGGAGGTGCAGCTGAATTACTTGGTTACTGTGATTCGGATTTGTGTGGAGATAAGGATGATAGAAAGAGTACCACAGGCTATGTGTTTATGGTTGGTGGAAAACCAGTTTCTTGGTGTTCAAAAAAGCAAGATGTTGTTGCTTTGTCATCTTGTGAAGCTGAATATGTTGCTGCCTCAGTAGCAGCTTGTCAAGCTTTGTGGTTAGAAACTTTGCTTGAAGAATTGAAGCTTAGAGAAATTAAACCAGTGAAGCTGCTAATTGATATTAAGTCAGCAATTGATTTGGCAAAACATCCTGTTGCTCATGGCAGAAGCAAACATATTGAGACTAAATATCATTTCCTTCGTGATCAAGTCAGCAAAGACAGATTGGAATTGCAGTATTGCAAAACAGAAGAACATCTAGCTGATATCTTGACCAAGCCATTGAAGAATGCTAAGTTTGTAGAACTGAGATGTAGACTAGGTGTACAATCTATGACTAATCTGAATTAGGAGGTGTATTGGTGTAATTCAGTTAGTTAGATTAGATTAGTTTGTTAGCCTTGAGCTGTATATAAATATACTATGCTATGTCATTTTAAAATGAGAGAGTGTGTAATGTAGAGAATACATTCACTGCAGTTTTTTCTGATATAATTCAGTGTGTGCATTTGAGTAGTGTGTGAGTGTGTGAAACACCAAGATTCACAAAGTGAGTGAACATCATATTGTGAGTAAGACTGAGTGTATGTGCATTCTTGCACTATCAATTAGTATTATGTTTTCACTTTAATTAGTCCCTAGAAAGAACAAATTAAAAAAATCATTCCTGAATTAACATTCTGTTCTTTACGTTAGTGTTATCCAGGACCAAAATGAAAGTTTTTTTCCCCAAACTATCTCCTGGACCACCGTTTCCCACTTCGTCAGTTCTTCATCCATTACTTTTTCCTCTCTCTCAACTAGGCGAAAATCAAGAGCCTCAGCATGAACAACATATAACTGTCAACATCATTCCAAGGGGACGCTAGTAGCATACTCAAGAAAATTTATTTATGTCCTCGTATTTAGTGGTGGAGGTTCAGTTGCAGCACCCCCGAAATTTTTTGTAAAGAAAATTTAAATGAACAAATAATTATAAACCATAATCTAAAGGAACAAACAAATAGTCAGACCAAATTACTGTTCTGCATTAATAGAACAATGAAATAAGCTTATTGTAACTTGCGATGAGATTTCAAAAGACCATGATGACAACATGAGAGTTAGTTTAGATATAATTATTGAGTTTGAGATATTTGAATATGAGCTGTTACAATATAGACTATAATATTTCTACAAAATACATGTGGTTAAACTGTAAGGACTTTAATCACCTTATAAACAAGTGCTAATGCATGAATTACAAATGAAAATAATTAACAAGCACTACAAATTATATAACAAGTACTGAAAATAATTAACAAACACTGCAAACTATATAACAAGCACTGACAATAATTAACATGTACGACAAACAAATGCTAAGAGTATATTAATATTTTAATGACAAAATTTAAAGGGGACACTACCCCCTCAACTTCCAAGCTAGATCTGCCCATGATCATCCCACCAGGGTCGAAGCACGTTATCATTCAAATATAACAAACTACGTTTTATGGATGTCAGAAAACTTTCATATGTAGCATTAAGAAACATGAACTTTTATGTCATGATAATACTCGAAAGTTATAAAATCTCTAATTTTCTTATTAAGCCATTAACAGCTACTTGAAATTTTATACTGAAAGTATAAACATGCCAATAAAACAAATACATAAACAAGTAACATGGCTTAAAATTATAAATCATTAATATGCTAGTTGTTTTTAAGTTCTAAGGTTACATATGTAAGACCTGTTTGGATGTAAGCTTCTTTAGAAGTATTTCTAGAAGAAGAAAATAAGAAGAAAAAATGAAATGAACTTCTCTATAAGCTAAAATATTATTTTCATCAGCTAATTTGTAGATGTCATCTCATCTTTTAGATAAACTATATTGGTGAGTTTCTAAAAATTAATTAATGCAGAACTTATTTTTATTTATGGAAAAATTTATCTCATTTTTTTCTTTTTATTTTATTTTTCTAAAAGTATTTCTAAAGAAGTTTACCCAAACATGTAATCGATAGTATATTATTATAACATATATATATGGCACCGTCAAGGTGGACTTGTTTATCAATTATCATATAATTAGATATTAAAGGTCAAGTGAGCTACTTATACCTAATAGTTATATCGTATAAAGCTATGATAGAAGAATAAATGTTGAATATAATTAACCACTAGAACTCTCCTCCATAACATATCCATTCCTAAAGGTGACAAATCTGACTATTGATCTACATCAAATATGGTATATCTTCAAGTAAAAAACCCTACTTGCTCAAATAATTAATGGACTGGTACTTTACAAAATCGAGCATAAAAAAAAAGGTTGAAATCTTTTGCAACAGAAAGAGAAAAAATAGATGGTTTTTTTTTTAGGAAGGCGGAAAAAAAATGGATGATGACTATGTCCAAGACTTGAAATTCTTTTAAGTTCCGCAAAGGGGGTGAGATTTTCTTTAGGCCGCTATATGTAACGCCCCCTTCAGCTATGAGGGTCATTACCAAACATAACCATAGACATACAGATAATCAATCAGAGTTTAAGCAGTTCGGAAGCACATATATAAAAGTGACATCAACAAATGTCATCATCAGATACACTGTACATATAGTATGGTGAACATACATATCCCTGTTTAGATACAAAACTGTACAATTACCCCTCAGGGTATAACAAAATTAAACCAAAGGCTAAGTACAAAACATCAGAGCCACATGCTCATATCATCTAGCCTAAGGTGTGCAGTCAGCAGCTATCCCTGCATAGGCTTCTTGCCTTGGGATCTATCTGCTCCTCCTGATGAGTCACCTGCATCATAAGTCCCACAAACGGGGTGAGATATAAAATCTCAGTAAACTCAGGGCCCTTGAAGGTATTTCCTTTCCCTGGTTCACTGACAACATACATATATATATATATATCAACCACAATCACAATCATCATCAGTGAAACACTGATTCAATCATCAGGCACATCAATGCACAATACACCTGACCACAATCAGGCTATACACATTCATCAGCCAAAATCAAGGCATACTCATGGCGTAAAGCCATTCATCACATCTATAACTGTCATGCAGAGGCTACATCTAAGTATATAGGAACATCTCCTCACAGGGAGGCTACCTCTATATACTCGGCACATCTCTTGCATGTATCCCTAGCGGAGGCTTCCTCTGTATATATAGGTACATCTCTATCTAGAGGCTTCATCTATATATCAGGTACATCTCCTTTTTGGTGAGGCTACCTCTATGTACATAGGAACATCTCTCTTTCGAGGCTACATCTATGTATCATAGGAACATCTCATCCTCTATCACAATACAATTGCCTGGGAAGGCTACATCTGTGTATATGGAAACATCTCCTCATAGGAGGCTACCTCCATATCACAGGCACATCTTACACCAGGTCTTCCTCAGTCTCAATCATCTATCATACTACAATAGGATACTATTCAAGCACAACATGCATATACAGGTTTCACATTCACCCAGAAATGCAGAGTTCATTCACATCATAGCTATGCATATCAATCCCCTATCACAGGGTTCAGTTCACATTTCAAGCATAGCAGTACACAGCATTATACATATTCCTCTACTTAGCATATACACATATCATAACAATAATCCTAGTGGATATATGGTGGAACACAGCAGAGGATACACAAACAAGAACCATGAGCTTACCTGCTCTAGACAGATCACCGGCTTTCCCGGCCTCGTGATCAATACCACCAGAGCTCTCACGCTCACGTCCTACACAAGAACAAGCATATACTGTATCAGGCACGGTTTTAAGCCGTTCAAATGAAAGGAACTCTCATCCTTTCTATACACATAAACTAATCACTATACAAGTGATCATCTGATCCTCAACAGGATCCCTCTCAGCCTATACCAGGCTACAGAGTCTCTGCAAAGACTCTGATCAGGCTAATATAAAGCATGTCCCTGCTTAGCCTTCTCAAAATCTCATTCCTCAGTATCAGCAGTTTAAACTCATAAACCTCATCTATATAGTCTCATGAGCAACTTTGTCAACTGCTCTAAGGTTCATACTAGTCATATTACTAGCCTTTTATCTCTGCTCATACATACTCAGAGCCAAAATCAAACTTCATCAGTAATGATGATTCAAGGCTCTATCTTACTCAGAATACCTTTCTGAGCACAAAACTCTACAGAGTCCGAGCCTAATAACGGCTCTAACACCTCCTAAAACACCCCTCAAGATAACCCCAAAACCTCAAAATCCAATACACAGAACCATCGGTTAGAGCTCGAGTTTTTTACCTCTGTGATGTTCAGAAACACCAGGGAATCACTTTCCCTAAGGTAGCTTGCTCAATCAAGGCCTCCTTCGCCTTTAAACTCCGAGCTTTCAAGGGTTCTCTCAGAGAAATCAAATCTCACTGTTTCTCAGCTATACTCAGGAATCAATCGGGGGTTTTCTCTTCTCTCGGGGCTCTGATCACTTTCTCAGTTGGGTCAGAGGTGTTTAGATGAACGATGAAGGAGATACAAAGCTCAATGGCTGTTCTCTCTCTTTTCTCTCCTCCATTTTCATCCCAAATGAACTCTTATATAAGGCTGCCCGAGATCCCGCGCTGATCGCGCCGTTACCGCGCTGATCGCGCCACATGCTCGGTCAAGCCACGCTACTGGCGCCGAATCCACGCTACTAGCGTGAAGTGGCCGCAAGGATTGGCCTGATTCAGGCTCTCCGCGCTGACCGCGCCAACTCCCGCGCTGGTCGCGCCACTGGTTCGAATGGCCCACGCCATCAGCGCCATGTCCACGCTGATAGCGCGAGTTGGCCGCCAGGATTTCCCTTATATAAGAATCCCGCGCGGTTAGCGCCATACGCCACGCGGTTAGCGCCACCTATTCGAATCAGTTTTCTCAACTCTTTTCTCAAGCCTTTCTCTGAATACCCTTAAGCATAATATTATCCTTAATCATGAGCTTAATCTAAGCTTAATTACATGCTTAAGAATCCAGGCATTACACTATAGTGAGAAGAGAAAAGGTTTGCAAAACAGGGTGGGGGAAGATGAAAAGAGAAAAGGGTTGAGAAATGTACGACGCCAACCAATTTTAAGAATAAATAAATAGTGTTGCAACATTACACATTTACACTCCAATAGCGTTATTGGAGAAGTGATAAACAAAAATAAAGGATTGTAATTGATTTTAAAAGAGAAAAAGGTTGCAGGACAGGGATTGAGGAAAATGAAGAGAGAAAGGACAAAGAGAAAAAGGCCGAGAAAGAGAAAATAAGCGTAGGAGAAAGAAGAGGATCGGAGGATGAAAGTGTAACCATGGAAGAAGATTTTTCTTTTAAATAAATATTTTTAATCTTTCATTTTAATATCTATGTTACATATGTGGAGCTACATGTGGTCCTCATGTAGAAAGAATAAAGTTATCTCAAAATAATTAATATTTTAATTTTAAGAAAAAATTAATTATATTTTTTATTCATATTTTTATAATATTAATAATATAGATAATAAAAATAAAAGTAAATTAATAATTAAAATTAAAATTAATTTTATAATTTATTTATTTATTTATTTATTAGATTTTGTTAATATATGTAAAATAACTTAATAGGATAATTATAATAAAACATATGAAGTAGAAATTAACAACAATCTATAAGGTATAGCACAAGTTCCAAGGACATCTTACCGTAAGAAAAAAAATAAAGGGTAAATAGTCATTTTTGTCATTGAATGTGTAGAGCATTGATAAATTCGTCTCCGAAAAATGAAAATTCAAATTTTTGTTCCTGAAAGTGAAAAAGTGTGACAAATCTATCATTCCGTTAACTTTCGTATGTTACCATTAATTGAAAGCGTCTATGTGGCACATTCAGGGATAAATTTGTCAGCGTTCTACACATTCAGAGACAAATTTGTCAACTCTCTATCCAAAATATAATTTAATATTCATATTCTTCCTTTTTTAACTCCAATGAGCATACTGCTCATATGGGTGTTATTTTGTTTGATGACACTATGATTTAGTGGGAGTTCTTTATGTTGGTGTTCTATGTAAAGACATTTATATGTTTATTTTCTGCAAAATAAAGATTTTGATGTTATTTTCCCTCTGAATGTGTATTTTTGTGCTTGTGTTTCTGTTTTGTGTATGCGAAAAATTAAGGATTGATCTCATAAGAACAAAAGAAGGACCAATTGGAAATAGACATGGTAGAAATCACATTGCATGTAATTTCCATGCCACTCATCCATACTTGATCTGTGTTGTTGAATATATTGGTATGATGACCATGGAAGGTTTAGTTATGCCTAAGAGTGACAAAAGCCGCCATGATCTCATATTGATATAGGAGATTGACCAGATTGTATCTAAGGATGAATCTAAGGATAAATAACATACAATTACGCACTAAGGATATATGATATAATTATCTCAGGTCAATATGTAGCCCAAGTGGGAGATTGTTAGGAAATTAAATTTCTTGGCGTTATTATGTACTACATATTGTATTAATAATTATATTATGTTATTTAATATATTGGGTAAATTAAAGTGATCAATTAAATATGCCCAAATAGATTCCTAAGTAAATATGAGATAAATGAGTGGATATCAGTGTTGGGCCAATTAAGTTTAATGGGAGCTTACTGACCCAACAATAAACTTATCTATAGGGTTATGGTCCCCAATATGTCAAATCAAGTTTCTTTTCTTTCTTTCTCATCTAGAGAAATACCCTCTAAGGATTGATTTGACTGATGAAGACTAAAGCTCATAAGAAAAGACTAAAGGCTAGAAGAAGGCTAGAATATTAAAGATAAATCAATGTCACCATGGAAACATGTACGCATTATTTGTTTAAGATTTCTTGATGTATCAATATGATGTTTCTGGGTTTTTATTGGGTGATGGTTTTCACCATAAGGATTAAGGAATTAATTTTACAACATTAATTTCCTGCGCAGAAGTTGGAAGAGCAATAGATCTGGGTTCTTTTGTTCTCCTAGACCATGGTTTTTTAACTCCATATCTATGTAAATGTTGAGGTTTTTTTTTTAGATTTTTGTTTTGATTTCCATGGTTGTAATTAGAAATTGTCATTGTCATGGTTTGGTTAGAAGGTTTCAGTGGAGGTGTATTTTGAGTGTGGAACGTTGTTTTGCTTTTGGGATCCTCATCAATGGTTGATGCAAGGGTGAATAAAATCCCCACTATTTGTCTTTTTTTATATGATTATGTGAGATGGGTGTGATTGATACATAGAATTCCTTGTTTCTGTGACGGTGAAATGATGCAATCCAATGAACACACATAAGTTATGCTTCAGCTTTCACTTTCTAGAAATGTACTTGGCACAAACAACATCATCAAGTGAGGAATATAATTTTGGGGTCGGGTGAAGAAGATGGGGACTGTTACGGAAGTAATAAGTGGGCCTAATGGTGAGGCCCAAGCGATGATAAAAGGGGGTGCGTTTATTTATTTCACTGAACGTGACTAAGTCAGAGGCAGCAGTTGAAGAACTGCAAGGATATGCCGATATTCTCAGGGGCGGTTCGTGCTACAACTGCAGAGAGAGGCCGATATTATCGAAAGGCAGTACACTCAAC
>PYAF01006018.1:623948-635738 GCA_007407185.1 Glycine tomentella | reverse complement strand
TATATATAATTTAAAAAATGATACATCTCATTGTTATAAAAATGATATTTTTAATTGTTGTCCAAATTTATATATCGAAGGAAAAATTTAAAATATCATTTTTATAATTATATTCTCCAAGAGATGATAATGTGATAGGATGAATTCATTTAAACTGATTATTTTAAAAAATTGGAAATAGTTTAAAATATTTAATTTAGAAAATGATTTTACATTTTGAAATAAATATCAATATTTTATAGAAAATATTGAAAATATGAATAAAAGTGTAAAGCATCTCGTATCGAATAAATGCAAAATAAATAACTTATAAATAAAAAAAAGTTTGAAATATAATTCAAATATTTCCGATGAAATAATTTTCATCGGAAAATCCGTCAAAATTCAGAAATTTCCCATGCCAATGTTTCCGTCAGGAATTCAAAAATTTCCCACAATTTTTTTTTCTACGGAACAATTCCGTCGGAAATACGCATTTTTCTTGTACTGAGTGCAACACTAAAAAAAGTTAATTCGCCATAGACAAAATCGGAAAATAATGCTAACTTGAATGCATGCATGTTTAGATTTTAGTTAGACTCAATTATTATTAGTTTTTGAATTTGGGGTATGTATTTTTTAAAAATTTAAAAATTTTATTTTTATTTTTTGACATAATAAATTAACACTTTGTAATAATTTTTAATTATTTTAAATTTATTTTTATTTTTCAGCCACTTGAATTTGTATTTAAAATTTTTCATAAAGTACTAAAAAAAATGTCACAAATTGTTTAAAAACTGTCACTAAGTATCAATTTGTTATGTTAGGAACTAAAAAAAATAATTTTGCAAAATTCAAAAACTAAAGAAAGCATTTTTAGTTTTCAGGAATTAAAAAGAAACACCTCAAATTCAGATAATTATGCTTTTCAGTTATGAGAGCTCAAAAGTATTTAACTTCTGTTTTTTCCTCATTTTGTGTGAGAATTTGGAAATGTCTATTGAAGTTTATGAAAGTACTTGTCCAACTTTTATCCGTAGCCATACATACACATACTCATATGCTTCTAGTAACGTTGTGTTATAGAATTAGAATTTCACCTGAGTGATTATATTTATGCTGATTTTTAACGTAAACTTTGTGTTACACCAATTACTAAAATGAGGCTTCAATTTTTTATTATATATATATAAACAAACAAAACTTTATTGATAATAAAGATCGAAGCCAAGGTTACACAGCAAAAGGAGTGCCCAACCCAAATCCAAACAAGAGACGCAATTAAAAGAGTCAGACAAGACCCAAAATGTAAACCAAGGACTCAATAAATCTTGCATTTGCATTGTTTTCAATACTTTTTGTTACGTTTCTTTATTTATATTTTTATGTTTCAAGGTTGTCTCTTGAACTTTGAGACATCAAATGAGGCAGAAAGATGCATGATGACTCCAACAATTCAGGGTCGGTCTTGAAAATTCTTTGGCCTAGGGCGAAGTAAAAAAAATGGGTCCCTAATACATAAATTTTTTGAAATACAAATAATATTAAAACTAAGAGATGAAAAAAATGTGCCCCTAACACATAAATTTTTTGAAATTCAAATAATATTAAAACTAAGGAATAGAAAAAATGGGCCCCTAACACACAAAATGACCCCTAATACAAGTTTTATTTTTATTTTATTTTTTAATTTTCTTTTTTACTTAAGAAAATCGGTGCAAAAAAATTTGGGCTCTGGGCGGCGCCCTGCCCCAGGGCCGATCATGAAAATTCTTTGCCTAGGGCGAAGTGAAAAAAATGGGCCCCTAACACATAAATTTTTTGAAATACAAATAATATTAATATTAAGTGATGGAAAAAATGGGCCTCTAACACACAATTTTTTTGAAATACAAATAATATTAAAACTAAGAAATGGAAAAAATGAGCCCCTAACACACAAAATGGGTCTCTAATGCAGATTTTGTTTTTATTTTTTATTTTAATTTTTTTTTACTTAAGCTATCAGTGTAAAAAATTTTAGGCCCTGAGCAGGCGCCCCACTCGCCTTGCCCCAGGGCCGGGCCTGCAACAATTGAAGCTAGGAGCATAGAGGCACTTGAAGATTAGAAGAAAGGTAGAACGAGACACCTGACAAAGGTCATGCCATGACATTTGAGTCATGGTCGTTACCCACACTTATATTCAATTCTTACTCTGACAACAAAAAGTCTTGGTAAATACATTAATTCAATAGTAAGTATTAGTGTGAATCCCAATTTTGGAAGTGTTCTTATTATTGATTTCATCCTTTTTGAATTTATCTTAATCTTATCTTTATCTTAAATTTAATCCTTTCAATCTCAATTTAATTTTTTCTTATCATATCAAATTTTCCCTTTTGTTTAATTTACATTAAATTGTAAAAATTATAAAGCCAAAAACTTACTCCTTGTGAAGATGATAATGTTATTAATTGACAATAATTGTACACTTGTAGTAAATCTCACATCAATTGTCACTCATTTGAAAAAAAAAAAAAACTGTTAAGGCTAAAAAACTCCCAAGTTAGGGAAATTCTTTACTTGGAAAAATCAATTTATATGTGCAAAGTTTTAATCAACAACTATCTAACCTTCATTCCTTCATTTATTTACAAGTATTCAAGAAAAAGTCCAAAATATATTTATATATATGAATCAATGAAATTTATACGCAATTTACTTTTTTCAGGGTTTTCAATTTTTTCTTTTAATGGACCAAGGGGAAATTAGGAAATTTTATTATTGAAGGTAATACAATTTCAATCATCATAATCATACTATGTGGGCTCAAATTCAAAAGATGTTAGATGTTATTTGAGATCAAATTCAGAGTTCATACTTGTTCATGAAGCATTTTTGAATCCATTTTCTCAAAAGATCATTCATGACTTGGTGCTTGTCATTAGTGTTGTCAAAATTGCAAGTATACTCGCTAAATAGTAGGATTGTATGAGTTTGGGAGGTCTATGTGCTAACTTGTAGAAAAGATCACTACCTATGCAGAACGCTTGCGGAGCATGATTTTTAGTGGAAAACGTTGATCTTCGTTAGCATCGATCTTTTCTGGTTTGGATGAATAAATACATTCCATTTCTCTTTGCGGTTTGCTCTCGACACTTTCGTCATTATCAATAGATATCCCCATCGCCATCATTAAATGTTTGCGTCTGTGTCCTTAATGCCACCATTGTTGTCACCGAACGTTCGCATCCCCAATGTCACCATAGTCATAGTCGACGAATGTTTTCTATGTTTTTGTTTCCTATTGGTGCTATGTGTTGATGTTGTTTGGTGGGTGTTGGTGTTGGGTTAGCTGACAATCTAGAACAGGGGTTGAATAGATTCCTTTGAAAACTTTACCGCTTAATTTATTAATTCAATTAAAAAAAACCCTTTTGATTAATCAAAGTTTATCAAAAGCTTGTCACAAAAATATTATCACAACCAAGAAAACAATGAAATCAATATCATATGAAAAACAATGTTTTATGGCCCTTTAAGATCAATATCATTACCAAGATTGAAATACAAGACTAAAGGTTAAAGAAAGAAAGAATCACACACAAAATTTATATTAGTTCATTTCTCAATAGGACCTACATCCCGTTGTTTTAAGACCTCTTAAAACTTCCACTAATAGAGAATCACATACAAACACTATTCACATACAATTCCTAAGTCTACTCTTCCCTTGAACCCTACAAAAGAAAGAATAGGAGTTAAAACTCTATCAACTCACACAAATCCTTGGTAACCCTAACCAAGATTAGAAACAAGAAAGAAATCAAAATTGGATTGAATACACATTTATGTGTTGATCAACATCTTCAAGCTATTCTTCAAAGAATGATGAAATCATGGTAAACAATAAATGAATCTTGATAAGCTTGAATCTCTAAAAGAAATGCATGGAAAATCCCTTAGTTGACTTTCTTGAAGTATTTTCTCAAAGATAAAAACGTTTCAAGAATTACTAATGAAAAAAACAAGTAAGGATATTTAATAATTTTTACAAAAAAAATTGGTTTAATTGCTAAGCAGAACAAGAAAGGGGAAAAGGGGTTCCTTGAGGAACACTGTTGCGATACGGCAAGTGCACCATTCGTTTCAAGTAATAAAGTGAGTAAATAGAGTATTGTCTCCACAGGGATTGAATTCCAACGTTATCGTAACTTACTGTCTTATAAATTGGAAGAAAAATAATAGGTGAAGAGAATAGTGTTGTATTTTAGAAATGAAGAAAATTAAGTAAAGAACAGAAAATTAACGAGAATTCTAAAGTGAATTAAAGATTGTTACGTAGTAATGAGAAACAATTGTGGTCAGAGCACATTCCCCTTTGATCACTACCTCCTTTACTTAGATTGGTTATTAAATTCAATTACTTCTAATTACTCAGAAAATGTATTTTTACGTAATTAGTTAAATCCTAATCCCTTAGTGATTTAATCCTTTAACCCAATCAGAAATCCTAATTCCTTAGTAATTCCCTATCAAGCTAAGCTTTAAGAAAATACATTATATAGGTTCTGCAATCATACATCCCTATCCCTAGGCAATGTAAAAATTGTTATTTTACTCATGTCAGAAATTAAAGTCTCAACATCCCTATTGCAAACTCTAACCCTCAGAACTTTAATAGAATGACCAAATCTAATAAAGAATGATGCAATGTAGAATAGAGTAAAACAAAGCAATTATGATAATTTCATATAAATACCAATCAAGTTACAGAGGAGTTCACATTGGTTCTGGCTCTAACCACAATAAGAGAATTAGCCAGATATATTTATGTCTAACCTTAAGAAATACAAAGACAACAAAAGCATTACAAAGTTCTCAATCTTCCTTAAATCTCTGGCTTTGATCTTCCCTCTCTGTGTTTCTCCTTATGTTCCTTTGTGTTTCTGTGTATCTTTCTGTCAGTCCAGAAGCCCTCTATTTATTTCACACGTTCTTTTATTAATTAAGGTAACAAAACCCTTTTTCCCTTCTATTTTCGTGCTAAATCACTTTAAATCTGGAAACAGAATAATTGTCGCGCTAATCGTGTGGGATCTCACGCTGACCGCGTGAGATGTTCGAGCTGAAGGTTCCTCCAGGCCTTATGGCGCTACTAGCGTGGAGTCCCACGCTGCTAGCGTGGTTTGTTCGAGATAAACTTGTCATTCTGGATTGTTGGCGTGATTCGCGTGAAAGTTGGCGCGAATGGCACGGCTTGTTCGAGCTGAAATGTTGATCCTGGCAAGCTAGCGCTAACAGCGTGGGACACCACGCGATTAGCGTGAGATGATCGAGAGCTTATGCCTCTCTTTTTGCTTATTTTCTTCTCTTTTTGACTCCTAAATAATAACATAATAATAAATTAATTAATAAACAAGTAAATAAAGAAACTTACCTAAATTCTAACCTATTTTACTAATTATTGAATGAATTATTAATTAATTAACCCTAAAAACTAATGTATGCTAGCAGCATATCAAATAATTCCCAGATTTAGACATTGATGTCCTCAGCAATAAACAGAATCTCAAGCTGGAAAACAAGGATCAACAATCAAACATAACCTCACATGTAACAATCCTAGAATCACAATGCTGAGTATAATCAAGTTTCACATCAAAGTCTCAACCACACTTTTCAATTCCATTAACTTTAAGAGTTTCACTTGAGTACTTCTCACAAAGATATATCTATTTCACTCAACACTCAAGTGTATAAGGGTTATTATCATCACTCAATTCAACACAATCATAGCACTACCATAGGCTTGATCATATTATCAAGTTCCATAAGATAAGGAACATAAATGCATGCACAACTGATCAAAAGGTCTTTTCAAGGTTGTAACTTGGCCTGGCTCAGGGTAGGGAATTTTTTGGACAGTGGCTAAAATTGAGATTGGATTCTATAAGAATTAGTCAAGTCCACTTAGCCAGTCTATCATTCTTTTTCTCATGTCTATCTTTATACATCTTATCTTTCTTGTGTCTTTGTTTCTTCTATCTTCTCTTTTCTCTTGTTTTTCCTTTTTCAAAACGTTGTAACAAAGAGAATAAATATATTAGATCTACCAGCTGGTATTTCAGAATTGTTATTTCCCAACTGGGTTCTTCACTAGATTTGGTTTTTGCTAGATCTGTTCTATTGGCATTTCAATCATCAAACCAAAATTGTCTTCTTGGGTAACTTTGTCTTTCCTCTTACCCTTTTCTTTATTTTCCTATTTCTCAATATCTAGTGGTCTTGGTTCTAATTCTTTCTCCCTCCAATGGAACGATTTTCAAGTATCAAATTAGTCAAAAATTGGTTAAAAATGGATTTCCAAAAATAAGAAATGATCACTTTTTTAAAAGGACCATTTTGACTCACTTTACAAACATAAAGGATGGAATTGAAACTTTTAAAACATAAAACATCAAACTAAACAAAAACTAAAACATAAAAGAGCAAACACTTAATTTAACCAAAGTTTTAATAGCTAGTAAATTTGGATATATAAAATGAAAGGGCGATTTTGTAGAAAATGGGACTAATGACTCTTATTTGATAAAATGATTTTATCTTGAGTTAACTTTTAAATGTTATTTTGAAGCACAAAGAAACACGCACTATCATTAATCATATTCTAAAGAATTACATTTTCCCTCAAAATTTACAAGTTGCTTCTATTCACAAAAAAGGTCGCTTCTATTTTCTTGTTCCACTTATTAAAGATATGATAATAGATGTCAATTGATAAATTCTATTTTGTACATGATGAGATATTGGCCCTAAATATGCTTTATTTTTTTATACATTATTTGACCAAACTCGCATTTTTGTGGTAAGTGTGTATCAGGAATACCTCCAAGAAATAAACATGAAAATTTGGCATATCTTGAAAAGCACGATCATCCTCCTTTATAACACACGTGCTAATCTTTGGAGGACCTCAATTGAAAGTGAAGAGCATGCTCATGTTGCCCCTAACACACCATAGGAGCACAACCATGCTAGATTTCAGCAGGATATGCTAGAATTGAAGTTTTTAAATTTAAATATGTCCTTTTTTAGTACAACCATGATAATTTGGACCACGTCCGTGCTAAACTCTATGCCCCTAAATTAGAAAGTTTGTTATAAATAGAAAAAAAGAATTGAAGTGAGAGTTAGATGTCTTATTACTGTTTCAAAAGTAGCATTATCTAATAGAGTTAGTGACTGAGAGAGACTTAGGCTTGGGAAGAACGTGAGGAACACTATGGAGGTTCATAGGATAATGTTTTTATCCCTTTTTGTTATTTATGTTATCAATTGTAATTTTCTGTCCTTTTGTTCCTATGGCTGACTGATTACTTTTGTTAGGTTTGTGATGTAAATTGAGCATGTAATCCCCTTTTGCTATTTTAATTGAATTCATGGTGTTTCCTTTATCAATTGAATTACTTTATTGCTTTATCTGTTTTCAGAATTGATCAATCCTAATTTTAGTCAATTGGTCGTTAGTGATCATTTATTTGTAATTGATACAACTATAAAATAATTAGGTTGATAAAAAAAGCATGATCAAACTTGTTTTGTGATATGCTAATCCAATTAATTATATTTAAACACCCTTTCTGCAATTTATCATTTTTGTCAATTTGATTCCTATATGATCAACTAGGAAATAAATAGGGAAATTTGCGTTAATAATGCATGGCCATTGTCTTTAATATATTTAATTAATTTAAGATACAAAATAGATCTATGTTCGGACTATATTCAGAGGTAGGTCCACTATAACTACCTTGTAGAATATCCTTGCCCTTAAATGAACATATTTTGCGCATCATCAATCTCAACATGAATACACAAAGTCTTCACACAATTAAAGAATGACCTTAATAATACAAAAGACTTATATTTAGGGAAGACATATCTTTGGAGTTTTTATTGTTTTAATAATTTTTAGATGACCATGTTATTTTGCTGTATGTGAACATTGTTTATCCTTCATTGATATCCTTATCTAATGAAAGCCAAGAGAAAGTACGCTGCATACAACAACTGCAAAGAGAAACAAGACATCATTACATGGAAATGTTCCACTTAATTTATATGAAACAAAACATAATTTAATTAGTGAAAAAATGAAAATAAATATATAGATAATATGGCAATAATTCACGTGCTAGTTGTTCAATTCTCTGAACAATGTTGAATTTTTCACTAGAAGATGAAATAAGACCGAAATATGATTAAGTGCATCATCTTAACCATAGAAATTCATGTTCGATCACAAAAAAAAAAAAAAAATTCAATATGGTTATGTGTTGTATTTCATTTGGAAATTGGAAGTTAAAAAAAATCAACCTTATTTATCAAAAACATGGAAAAAGTTATTAGATAGCTATTTCTTTTTAAATGATAGTCTTGATATTAAACTCAAATGGTAAATGGACTTCAAGAGAATTACCTTCCAGATCAACATATAGAAGGATCTAGTAGAAGCTGGGCTTGTTAAATCTACATAATGGCTTTGGTACCAGAGAATTGAAGCAAGAACAGCATTTCCTAGACCCTAAAACATTGGCACCAAATATAAATTTTAAACATTGTTGGAAAGTTTATTTTTATTTACAGCGATTTGTAAGAAAATTGATATATGCTTACTCCAAAAAGAATGCCTTCTTAAAACCCAATTTTCTCCCTTAATTGACACTACTATGAGGATTATAAAATAAAAGAAATTTATGCAATAAAGATAACTTTCCTAGGGAAATCTTTCTTCATTTAACTATAGATATATGGCATATCATAAGCTGGTAATATTAAACAAAATGTAGTCTACTGCACTCTAGTAAACTTTGTGTATATATAGACAGGTTCAAAGGGAGAAAGAAATTATATGTCCTGTCTATCAATTTTCTAGCTTAGAACCTAGGACCTTAGTTCGAAGCATTTTCATTTTCATTTTTTTTTCTATTTTCTCCTATTTTCTTAGCAAAAAATACAATCTCACTTGTTGGATGGTGATTATTCTTATCAAACTCATTAGTCTAAAGATTTTCTTGTAGAAATGACATGAAAAATAAATAGACTAGTTATAATAATAAAAGTTATATTAATATTGATGTGAAAGATGTGTCACAAAAGATTAAAAAAGTTGTTTTTATATTGTGAATAATAAACAATAATTCGTAATATTAAAAACAATATCAATCCTAAGATAATCTAAGTCTCCCTAAATTAATTAATAAACCCTAGACCAAGATATTATAATACATTTATTTTATATTGTAAAACTTATTAGTCAAATTAAATCAAACCCCTATTCTGAGGTACAAAATAAATAACTTCAACATAGATGTAATAAGCATATTACCGTAACAATTTTAATCCAGAGGCGAGCAGAAGATGTTACTCCTGCTAGGAGTGCAACTCCAAAAGCCATTTCAAAAAGGGAAACACAAATCCAAAATACCTGACAAAGATTAATTAGGAACAACCAAGAGTTGTACAAGAGGGCATAACAAATTCTACTAAGATGTTGCATTTGAAAAAATACCTGTTTTTGACCTAAACGTGCTGAAAAAGAATGGATGCCAAATTTTTTATCTCCTTCGATATCAGGTATATCCTATATAAATCCGTTAAAAGGTTTTACATTAGGTACACATACATTGAATCAAAATCTTGATTTTGGAAAGAAAAAAAATATTTTCTAAGAAAATAGAAGCCTTTACCTTGGACAATGCTATACCTATAGAGTATAAACTCGAGAATACAACGGTAACAATCAACGATCTTGGAAAGATAGCTGGCCTCTTGAACACAAACGTCTGGACATTGTTATATATAAATTAGCAATAAATAAAAATATAGATTCGTTTAATTAATAACATGAAAGGGTTGTTAAATAGTATGTCATTCATAAGGCTATTTGAAAAAAAAAATATTAGTACATAAAGAGGGTAGTCTCAAATGATAACTCATGACTTAATGTAACTATTCGTAACTTATTGACAGTTAGTCGGTTATAGACTCTCTATTTCTATTATTTAGGTGAGACAATTATAGCTACCATAGTTAAATCTCAATGAATATACATATCAGACGAGCGACGAAAGTGAATCTCATTCTTTTATCTACATGTTAAATTTTCTTGAACTTTCTCATTTACATCTCATGATTTAGTCATGATGGCTGAATTCAAATAAGTGATTATGTATCAAATGAAGTCAACCCTAAAAATTTGGGATAAGGATTTGTTATTATTCTTACGTGCATATAAGTTAGTACATGCTCATCTAGAACTAAAGGTGGATAAAAAGCACAATTAGGTATAGGACAAAACCTGCATGTGAAGGAAAAACGTAATTGGAAATATGATTGCAAAAGTAGAAAACACCAACATTGCTGCGATCAGTGGATATCTCTTCCATCTCAACATGGGTAGCTGAAAAGTTTATAAATAGTGTTATCATCATCAATCAAATTATTTTTCAAATGAGTCATTCTTGATTGGTTTATTTGTTAGAAAATATTCATATATGTTTATGTATTTATATAGTGAACTTTAATGATAAATGTGTTTGTTTAAAAGAATTTTAAATGTTTTTGGCTAAAAAATATCCAAACAAAATATTTCACAAATAAAAGTAATTAAAATAAATAAACTTAGGCCGACCACAAGATATAGACCCGTGTTAGAGTATAAGTGTGAGATGAAGTCTCACATCATATAAAAATGAAAAGTTTGAGCACCATATAAGTGAAGACAAGATCCATAAACTCAAACTTTAAGGTTTTGGATTAAAGTGTGGTGTCAATTTCACTTATATAATTGTTCATGATCCATTAGTGTAAATCTCTCCTATGTTTACCCCCTCGGTTACGCAACAATTGGTATTAGAGCGATAATTCGACTTGGTGACTGTCTCAGATGAGTAAGACACTACTACAAACGGCTAAATCTACTACGATTCTGGGGGCATTTCCACTACGGTCATATAACTGTCGTCGATATAGTAGTCGTTGATAAATAAGCATTTCAACTACGGTCAGGAGACCGACTTTGATTAAACTCTTTTCAACTACGGTTTTCTGTTAGAACCGACTTCGATTAAGCACTTTTCAACTACGGTTTTTCAAAATAACTGACTTGGATTAGGCGCTTTTCAACTACGGTCTTCTATTGGAACCGACTTTGATTAGTCGGTTTTAAAATTAAAAAAAAAAAAATGTGTTTAATCTACTACGGTTCTAGTATGTAACCGACTTTGATTAGTAGCTATTCAAAGACGGTCGCCTGGAGAACCGACTTTGATTAGTAGCTATTCAAAGACGGTTTCTTTGGGACCGACTTTGATTATTTGCTATTTCTAACACGGTTATTATGGCTAACCGTAGTAGATTAGTTTATTTTTTTTATATTTTTGTATATATATATTTGAAACTTTTTATATTATATTCAAGCTCCATGTTATCTACTAGAAGCACAACATCTGCCATAGCAATGTCAGAAAAGGATAGATATTCAACCTAAGGCAACAATCACGAGCTAGGGAAAGGGAGACGAATATAATATTGTGCAACTAACTTACAGAAAACTTGACTGATTCAGCATTACCCTCCATATATAGCAAGCTTCTCAAGAGCAGGACCACCACTTCTCCTCAAATCAAGTCCAAGCCATTTTGCTGTCTTCATTCCAGCTGCATCAAGATACCTTCACAAACACAGTATCTGCATTAGTAAATAAATTACATGACATATAGAGTGCATATTTAGGTGCAAGATTACCATCTCAAGTTGATCC
>PYAF01006018.1:548529-623848 GCA_007407185.1 Glycine tomentella | reverse complement strand
TAATTTAAATTAATTAACTTTAATTATTTTATAACAAAGAATCAAATTATTATTTTTTAATAATTATATTAACTAAATATTATTATGTTGATTATCGTAATAACTGAATTAAATAAAAAGAATTTAAAAATTTTAAATTTTATTAAATTTAAATAATTAAAGTATAAATATTTTTATTACATTAAAATGTCACAATTACATTTTACCATTAGTTACCCTTAATTTTATATAATTGTGGTAGAAAAGTCAAAAGCATTATTAGCTGTTTGAGCTATCTAAGATCGTTGTGAATACCAATTTTTTCTTCTAGGTAACTTAACTGCTTATCAAGACTTGAAAAACAAATTACTAATTAAACTACAATTATATCATGTTCAAGTTGCTCCACACTGGTGATCTGGTGATCAACCATGTTATACTAACTAATTGGCATAGAGTTCTTATTTTTTTATATACACATGTTTAGTAATCAAATCATTGCTCAAATACTTAAAGACACATAATTATATATGAATCATGTTACATTGAACAGCAAGGGTGAGTCCAATTCTCACTGCTGAAAATGTCCTTCCTAAATAATCTATAAATACTAAATAAGGAGTATTTAAATCTAGAAATTTAATGTAATTCTGATCACCAAAATCTACATAAAGAAATAATCAAAACCACAAATAATTAAAAAAATAATCCTCAAAATATTTATTCAGAATAATTGGGGAAAATAAAAGAAAAAGGAATACCAGTAGGGCAGGGCAGGTTGGTCCCATTTCGAAGTGCATATGGAGCAATTGTAACCGAGAGCGGAAAGGCTTTCGGTGACAATCTTTCTCTAACACTCGCGTAAGGAATCAAGCTCTGCAAAAAAAAATATGCAGTGTGAAGGAAAGCTAACACCAAAAAAATACAGCAAAAAAATTCAAAGAAAGAGAAGGAGAAGACAACCGAGAATGGCATGAGGTACTGAGAAAGAAATAAAATCAGTGAAAAAGAAAAAAAAATAGAAGGAAAAAAGATTAAAAACAAGGAGAGGCAAGAAAACGCAAGCAAATATGACCACAGGAGTTACCACACGCAAGCCCAACAACTAAAGTAGCAGAATTTTTCATGTGTTGATCAAGTATGATGAATGATGAAGGCAAGAACGATTATTTGATTTTGAAAAAAGTGAAGTTATGAAAGGCAGAAGAATATGTAGCTATTAGGATTTAGGTACAGCAGCTACCTAGAATGCCATGAGCTGTGATCATGCCAGCCTGAAAGTTGAATCATATATTTAAGTTTTGTTTCATTTCCACATGTTGGTAACAATTTTTTTAGGAAACTCTTTAAAGAAATATTTTTTAGTTAAAACTATATTTCTTCTTTCATTATAAACTTAGCTTTAACTACCTTAAATATCACTGCCAATATAGATCAAAGCAATGTAGCACCGACACCGACACGCGACACGTGATACGACACTTCGACACGTCAATATGAAAAAATTATGGATTTCGACACGTTGGAACACGTTTTAATATTAAATAATATTTTTAATTTATATAGTCTATATTTCATTTAATATTCAATAATTTAACAAAATAATTTAAACTAAACTAATAATACTCATCAATAGAGAAGAAAAGAACTAAATAGTTTATATTATCATTAAGAGAAAGCAATAGCAACTTCAAGAAAGTAGTAGCAAATTAAACTAAACAATTGGATAAACATAGACAAACATAAAACATGGAGATTATCTTCATGGAGCATTTTCATCAAGAACATTTGACTCCATCTCTGGCTCATCAAGTGAAAGAGTAGCAACTTTAAGAATTCCAACATCTTCAAATGTATCAAATGTGTCTCCAGCAATGTCCCACATTTTATTCTCCCCTTGTGTATATTGTGCACTCTTTCTTGATAAGAGCCGAAGGTTGCTATGTATATAAACCAAGTCTTCAGCACGTTTTGGAGTCATTTTATTCCTCCTTACAAAATGCACAAACGAATAAGTACTCCAATTGCATTCAGCACATGATGAAGAAGAAGGTTGTGCAACAAGTCTCAATGCTAAATTTTGAAGCATAGGTGCACAAGCACCATGAAGCACCCACCAAGCTTTGGACTCCATAGAATATCGATTTTGGATGGCATCATAATCTCTAAAACCCCCACTTGTACTAGCAAAGTCCACATACTCCAAATTTAATTTATTTCGATCCTCCAAGTTAGGAAAATATCTCTTTATGCATTTTTGTCTTTCAGAATTAATCTCTTGATCCTTGTGTGGAGGAACTCGACTAGAATCTTCATCAAGCCATTGTTGATTATAGTATCTAAAAGAAAAAAAACACAATTAACATATTATATCAAATAAGAGAAATATTAAATCCATTTATATTTAAAAAGCTTACTTGGGATTCAAAGCATGTGCCAAACAATGAAGTGAAGTTGAATTTTTGGTCCAACGATCTACAAGAATGTCATGCACCACGTCATAAAAAGTGAAGGTCTCATTCATCCTTTCCACTTCATGCAAGTATATAGCTTTCTTCACTTTTTCAATGATCTCATCCCACATATCATAAATCAAATGAAGACAAGGTTTATCAGTGTCACAAATCCTAATCATATTATAAATGGAAGCAGTGAAAGCAAATATGTAATCAATTGAATCCCACCAAAGATCATCCAATATCTTTTCTTTAGCAAATTTTTCTCTCCCTAGATTATCATCTTTATACACACTCCATTTTTCACTGATTACCATATTTTGGAGACCACCTTTTATCAATTTGAACCTTTTTAGCATCACAATCATAGAAGCAAAGCGGGTTTCAGCTATAAAAAGCAACTTCAATCCCACAAACTCATTAAACATTGACAGTCTCATAAAATGATTCATAATAAAATTCTTTATTAAAGAAACATCTCTAACAATATCAAAAATCCAACTACATTCCTCATATGTTATTTGATTATTCTCCACATTTTTAGCAGTACAAATATTTTTCACAGCTAAATTCAGTGTGTGAACAACACATGGTGTCCAAGTAATAGATGAAAATTCTTGCTCAATAAGATGTCCTGCTCCCTTGCAATCTGCAGCATTATCCGTGATTACTTGAACCACTTTTTCATGCCCAACTTTCTAAATTACTTCTTTTAACATGAAAATAAAATGCCTATCCTTAGTCTCTCCTAAACAATCAACTAATTTCAAAAATATAGCTTCACCATCAGATACTGCCATGAAATTAATAAGTGGCCTTCTTTGTGAATCACTCCATCCATCACCCACAATACTAACCTAGCAATATTTTCCTTCTCTTTCTGCAAAAGAGTGATTCGCAAGAAGTTATATCCTGGTGGCAAATAACCTCCAACATTATTATTCGCAGCATAAGTGAAGGCGGCTTGAAAGTATGGGTTCCTTGCTAAAGTGAATGACAATCCTGCTGAATAAAACATCCTAGCAATCAAGTGATTCAATTCTTCCCGCACCCCAACATTGAATGCCCTCTCAATAGGATTTCTAGATGAACTTACACCCTCACTTTCACTTCTTTTTTTCGAGCCTAAATCCATGGAAAAACTAGAAGGGGGTAAAGACACATTTTTTGGTGCATTATTTTTCAATCTGTCACTAGCTTCTTGTTCTAATTTCTCCATCTCTAGCAAGTCTTTTGTCTGCACATGTAAACATTTTCCAACTCCTTTACCTAATAATTTTAGCAAATAAGCCCTTATTCTAGTATGAGAACTTTTAAAATTCTTTTCACAAAAATTGCATTTCCAAGAAATATTTCCTCCAACTTCCGTTCCGGAGTCTGATCTGATAACATATTTCCATAATGGCTTCTTTAGCAATTCATTATCTCCACTACTTCCAATACTTGAATCCATTCTAAAAAAAAGTTAGCACAAACCATAAGTTTAGTCCTAAACATACATATGGTCTTGCAATTAAACTAAGATAGAAATTTGACACCAAAAGACACATCTTTCTGATTTAATTTGATACAATACAAATAACAGAACTAATAAATAATAATAATGTATGTTTAAAATGCCAAAGCATGTGCCAAATTTCGTCCTAAACATTCAGTCCTAAACAAACTAATAAATAATAATAGTGTATTTCACTAATTTCAGTATAATGTGTTAAAATAATAGTCTTATGAATAGTGTATTTCAGTATAATGTGCCAAAAGCCAAATTCTGAATAATGCGTTAAAATAAGTTCAGTACCTTGATTAATGATTAAAAAAAACTAAAAAGAAAAAACCTAAATAAAACTACAATGGTGAGGTGACAAATCACAAAGGTTTACAAATTCAAGAAAAGGTGTATTTCAGTATTTGAGAGCGTGAAAAGCAAAACGAAAGAGATTGGGATGAGTGGGATCAGCAAATCGAGAGAGAAGGTGAGATTGAGAGCGTGAAAAGCAAAATTAGTTTGGGGGTTTTGTGCTGGACGGCGACGGGAACGTTTGGGTGCAGTAAATCTTGACTTACTTGTGAGTGTGAGTGACTGTGACCCGAACGACGGGCCAAGGGGAGAAGCGCGAACGACCGCGATGCTGAACGAGGAGTGAACGGTTGTCGGAGGCTCGTGAAGAAGCGCGAACGGCGGTCGGAGGCTTGTGAAGAAGCGCGAATTGCGATGAGTGGTGTGGTGACTGAAACCGTGAAGAAGCTCAGCGGAATCGTGAAGAAATGCAGCGGAATCGTGAAGAAGCAAAATAAGGTGAGTCAGAAATATAAATTTCTCAAAAAAATTTATTTTTTACATAATTGCCCTCAAAATCGCGTGTCGTTATTGGTCAACGCGTCGGGTATGTTGACCGCATGTCGGACACCCCGTCGACGCGTGTCGGCGTGTCACCGCATGTCGGAGGCAATACGGGCTTTCTTTCAACGTGTCGGTGCTTCCAGGATCAAAGAATAATTGTGCATTTGGACTTATTTGAATATAGATGACAAAAGATTCTTGATTTAGCAACTTCTCATATTTTTGTCATTAACATATATGTGATGAGATAAACGTATACCATTGCCTCCAAGCTTATAATACTTAAATTTCTGCTATAGGTCCTAAGAGAATATATTTAAGATTGTTTTCATCCTTTGGTGTGATAACACACTGAATAAAAATATGAAAGGACTAAAGTGTGATAACACGACACAATTGTAAAAACAAATTTAGGAATTAGGAACAAAAATCCAGCCACAAAATCCAAGATCAGAGTAAACAAAATATAAATGATGAAAGGACTTAAGTGTAGACTACTCACAGAATATCAAGTGCAACTGACAGTTGATTATGATGCTCACACAGCAGACGAAACGAATTCCAAGTTTCCCAGTAGTCAACCTAAAAATCAGGATCATTTAGTTCTGAAAAAAATAACTCAGCATCCAATTTTTTTGGTCTAGAATGAGCCTTAAATTTCATGACCCCACCATCCAAAATTTGTGCAGCAATGTGATTGGACCAAATAAACATCTGAAGAGCATCATAGGACTAAATGAATAAGCTATATTCCTAAAAAACCAAACCTTCATAAACATGAAATATTACAAACAGTTCTTTAGATTTATATCTCCAAATCTGGAAAAAAGAAATTAAAAAACCAAAATGGGAGAAGTAAATTAAAAAGAAAATCGAAAGCTATATTCCATAAAAAACCAAACCATAATAAACATGCAAACACACACACACACCCCAAAAAAAAATAGGACTTTTGATTTATATATATCTCCAAATCCCAAAAAAAATTAAAAAACAAAATTGAGTGAAACTAAAAAAGAAAATGGGTAAAAACCTTGTCTATAACAAAGGCAGTGAAGATGAGTATATTTAGCATCGGTGAAGCAAAGGGCAGAAGGTGTATCAGTTGCAAGGAAAGTGAGATCCAAAACGAAAATGAAACAGAGAACCATGAGTATATCTAACAACTAAAAAAAAAAAAAAATAAACCACAAGTTACCCAAAGCAAGCCGAAAGCATCACCTACCAAAAGCATCAAATTGTTTTCCATCTTATACTGAAACTAACATACCAGTGGAAAAAAAATGCAAGCAAATATGACCACAAGTGAAAACTAAATGCTTTAAACAAATATTATAACTTCAAATAACAAAACTTCATCTCAAAAAAAGCAAACAAATGTGACCACAGTATGAAAGGAGTTAAACAACTATATACTCAAAAAGCAGTTCAGCACATGTAGATGATTTTGTGGATTCGAAAATGGAAACACAATAAAAACGTCTCAGAAATCTGTAAAAAATAACAAACCACATCATTCACCCAAACCAAGCCGAAAGAGTCACCCAACAATATAAACCAAAGTCATTTCAATGGTGATTCAAAAAGTAAGTTAGCAGAGGCAAAAACGAAGCCAAAAATAACCATAGGATTACCACAAGCAAGCCCAAATGCTAAACCAACGGAAGGAACAAAGGTAAGCAAAAACGCTACTTCCCAAAATAATACGTAAGAGAGGTAGGAAAAGCTATGAAATGCAGTAATGGAGTAGTGATAGAGTAAATGAAAAATGGAGTAATGGAGTAGTGATGGTTCAGGAATCAACAGGATATGACCTTCTCAGGTCTCTAGCTCGGCGAGGTGACAATGTAGGATGTGTAGGCTGAAGCTTTATCTTTCATAGGCAGCTTTTCAATTCAAATTTTAAAAATGGTATTAGTTTTTCACCGTTGGTTTACGGGCTGGTTTATGTGAAGGAGTAATAAGGAGCAAATAAGTTGAGAAAAAAAAATATAAAAAGCCTGCAATTTATCTAAGCTTGACACATAAGATTTTTTTGACGTGTCAATTAAAAATAATGCCACGTGTTATCAGCTTGGTATTCTTTTATTATAAGGTATTGATATAAAGAATTAATAAAACTTAAAATTTGTAAAGACTTAATTATACCATTCAAATCGATTGAAGATAGAATCAATGAAAAAAATAAACTTTTTTATTTAAATATTTTCCTATAAATAAAATTTAATTAAATCTTTTAGTTATTAAAAAATTCAATTAAAATTTTCAATTATTTAAAAAATATTTAAATTGAATGTCTTTATTATTAAAAAGTTCATTCATATTCTTTAATTATTTAAAAAATTATAATTACACTTTTTTTCCGTCAATTCCATTTATTTGATTGTAGCATTTTTAAATAATTAGAAAATTTAATCCAACTAACAAAAGTATTAAATATTGGTGATCACGATTTTTTTTAACCATTGGTTAAACTTAAACAAACAATAATGATGTAAAACAAAACCAGATGTAACCAAAAACAAAAACCAATAATGACAGCGGATGTGGGCCTTGATAGATGAGCCCATAGGCCCACATAGGATTTGGCGGGAAGGCGTTGGTTTCCTTTATCTATTTCCCGCCACAGAGAGTAGCATTAGTGAAAGCGGGACAACACCTCAGAGAACCCAAATTCCGCGCCAAGAGGTTAGGGTTTCACCGCGAAGAAGAAGAAGAGAGAGCAGAAGCAGCAATGGAAGCATACGGTGGTTTCATGATCGACGAGAAAGCCGTTAGGGTTGAGAACGCTTTCCTTGATTTCCTCAAAAGGTTCTCTTCTTCGTCACTGTCTTCTTGTTTTTTCTCTTTTTGCATTCAAAATAAATAACTAACATTGTAGCGGAATTAGCAGCTTCAAGTCCAGTAGCCATCGGAACGAACTTTATTACGAAGCGGAGATCGAATTGATGAAGAGCAATGACTCCAACACCATGTTCGTCGATTTCGACCACGTCATCAGATTCAGCGACCTTCTCCAGCAAACCATTTCCGACGAATATTTGAGGTTTCTATTTACCTCTCAAAACCCTAAAATAATTTCTTGAGTATTTGGACCACTGAGACTTTGTTTTCTGTGTTTATTATTGTAGATTTGAACCTTATTTGAAGAACGCCTGCAGGCGGTTAGTTATGGATCTCAAGCCATCAATTGTATCCGACGATAGCCCTGACAAGGACATCAACATTGCCTTCTATAACATGCCCATCGTTAAAAGGTCTATGGTTTTTCCTTTATAATGTTTACTCTTGGTTAATTGTTTTTTAAATTTATTGGTTGAGTTGAATTTTAATTGAAATTGAATGTCATGGAGTTTCAATTTGCTATGAGTAAATTCTAAATGGAATTAATCGTGGGCGGTTGGTTTCCTGACAAATTTACTTTCTTGCAGGTTAAGGGAATTGGGTACATCAGAGATCGGAAGGCTTGTGTCTGTGACAGGAGTGGTGACAAGGACGAGTGAGGTTCGACCTGAACTTCTCCAAGGGACTTTCAAGTGCCTAGAGTGTGGTGGTGTTATAAAGAATGTTGAACAGCAATTCAAGTATACTGAGGTGATTAAAAGATGAATATTATATTTTAGTTTTGATTCTTGTCTTGTTTGATCATTATCATGTTATGTTAATGTTTGGACTTTATTATAATTCATTGTTATTTGTCATTCACTGGGTATTTTGGTTTCTATTTTACTATTCCGATTCTGATGTTATACCACACTGCAGCCAACAATCTGCACAAATGCTACCTGTAGCAATCGAACAAGGTGGGTACTGCTGCGCCAAGAGAGCAAGTTTGCTGATTGGCAGAGGGTCAGAATGCAGGAGACGTCCAAAGAGATACCTGCAGGCTCGCTTCCTAGGTCATTGGATGTTATTCTTCGTCATGAGATCGTGGAACAGGCCAGGGCTGGTGACACGTGAGACTTCTCTTGCCCCAAATTACCTTGAACTAGTCAAATTATAGTGGCTCTTTTGATTGTCAGAATTTGAAGATCAGAATAACCGATCACATTCTGTATATCTGTAGGGTGATTTTCACAGGTAGTGTAGTTGCTATACCTGACATAATGGCATTGGCATCTCCGGGAGAGAGATCAGAGTGCCGCCGTGATGCTTCTCAACGCAGGGGTTCTACAGCTGGAAATGAAGGTGTGAGTGGTCTTAAGGCTCTGGGAGTCAGAGACCTCAACTATCGTCTAGCTTTTATCGCCAACTCTGTTCAGGTTGGTTATTTGTGTCTCATTAATGGCATGTTCATGTGATGTGATATTGATTTTGCAATGGATGTGGTTTTTGTATGATTTCTTTCAGATTTGTGATGGTAGAAGAGAAATAGACATCAGGAATAGAAAGAAGGATGCTGATGATGACAATCAACAGTTTACTGTAAGTTTCATGGTGCACTCCATCTATATCCATTATAACGTTATTCATTTGGTTTAGATTTTATGTTGTCAGGTGTTGTGACTGGTGTTAACTCTATTATGAAGCGTGTTGAATATTTATCTTGATGTGAAGAGCGGTAGTTTTGCTTTAATCATTAGGTTGATTGCTCTTCTGCATATCTTTCCCCAATATTTATCAATCTATGTTCAATATGCAAAACTGGTTGGACTTTTTGGTTCATTTCCTTTTCAATGTCTGCTGTAGTTCTAGATCTTATCTTTTTTCGCCACTTCACATAGTTCTCTTGGTTTCCTTCATATATTTGAAAAAGGATAATTAACCCTATTATTTTCCTGGGCGATTCGACAGGATCAGGAACTGGAAGAAATTAAACAAATGAGGAGCACTCCAGACTTTTTCACCAAACTTGTTGAAAGCATTGCTCCAACTGTTTTTGGTCATCCAGATATCAAGAGAGCTATCCTTCTTATGCTTTTGGGTGGTGTTCACAAATTTACTCATGAAGGCATCAACCTCAGAGGAGACATAAACGTTTGTGTTGTTGGAGATCCTAGCTGTGCAAAATCTCAATTTCTTAAGTACTCCTGTTTTTCCTTTTGTTGGTTACTTTATACTGGTTGTGCAAAATGAATGGTCAAGTATGCTAGTTTATCATTGCAGGTATACTTCAGGCATAGTTCCAAGATCTGTGTATACATCTGGGAAATCATCATCTGCTGCTGGCTTGACTGCAACTGTTGCCAAGGAACCAGAAACTGGGGAGTTTTGTATTGAGGTCAATAGTCTGTCTCTTTTGTATTTGTGTAAAAATTAGTTGCACTCTCAATCAAGGTAGCCAGATTATTCGAAGCTCCTGACAATTTGCAAACTTTATATTTTTTGTCATCTGTGTTTTATTGTGACCTATGTTTATGTTTTAGTGAATTTAAAATGTTAAAATGTGTTACATTTCCTAGTTTGAGTTACATTACTAGTGTAACTATTCATTGTTAAAACTTGTATTTTACTCCTCTATTTCACATCAATGTGTGCTGCATCTGTCTACCCATCTTAGATTGTGAGTTATAGTCATGTCAAATAGGTGTTATGTTGCAATGAGAATTTTGCATTAAACAGCTCATGTATAGAGTAGCATAGAAACTATTTATGAAACGATAATTTTGCATTTAACAAATCATAGTGTATAGCATAACTATTTATGAAACACGACTAGAAGATACTGAATGAGTATTGAGTAGGACAGAAAGGAGGGTTTCGATATGTTTGGGTGTTGCATAGTCATAATTATCTGATTTGCATTATATTTACATGTCTACTTGTTTTTTTATATGGTAAAATCTTGTTTTCAGGCTGGTGCTTTGATGCTTGCAGACAATGGCATTTGCTGCATTGATGAATTTGACAAGATGGACATCAGAGATCAGGTAAGAGGCATATATTTTTACCTGTATTACATCCAACAATATGGATTGGCTAGTATCTCATATTTGATGGGATTGTAGGTTGCAATTCATGAGGCAATGGAACAGCAGACTATTAGTATCACAAAAGCAGGAATACAAGCAACACTCAATGCTCGGACTTCCATTCTTGCTGCTGCCAATCCTGCTGGGGGACGCTATGATAAATCTAAACCACTTAAGGTAAAATGTTCTGTTACCTGGTTATGGATTACCTTGCCAATAAGTACAACTTGGCCTAATTGATTTTTTTTTTTCCTTTCCTTTTTTCAGTACAATGTGGCCCTCCCACCAGCTATACTTTCAAGGTTTGATCTTGTATATGTCATGATTGATGACCCAGACGATCAGACAGACTACCACATAGCTCATCATATTGTGAGAGTTCATCAAAAGCGTGAAGGTGCTCTTGCTCCAGCATTCACTACAGCAGAACTGAAGCGTTATATAGCTTATGCAAAAACTCTTAAACCAAAGGTTAATGACTCTTTTGGATGAAGTGCTTTCCTAAACGAGGATAATTTTTGCCTTTGTGATTTTGGCTTATTTATTTAACCTGATTAATGCAGCTCTCGCCAGATGCCAGAAAACTATTGGTAGACTCTTACGTTGCTCTCCGTAGAGGTGATACAAATCCTGGGAGTAGGGTTTCATATCGTATGACAGTCAGGCAGTTGGAGGCATTAATCAGACTGTCAGAGGCCATTGCACGGTGTCATTTGGACAATGAGGTGCTTTAAGTTTCGGAGGCTTATTAATGCTTATGCATTGATTGTATATTTTCTTTATTTGGTCTAAAAAAGATTTGGTATCAGGTACAACCTCGTCATGTTCGTCTAGCAGTAAAACTGCTGAAAACTTCCATAATAAGGTACAAAGATATTTCTTGCTTATCTTTTTCAGTTATTTGGACCTAGCTTTTGGTGATAATTTATTTTACTTTTTTCCTGCAGTGTGGAGTCCAGTGAGATTGATCTGTCTGAGTTTCAAGAAGGAAACCATGATGACGGTGCAGGTGGTGGTGATGGAAATGATAAAAATCGAGATGCTAATGATCAAGTGGGGAACGATGCAGCTCAGCAAGCTGCCAGAAATGCTAATGATCAACTGGGAAACGATGCAGCTCAGCAAGCTGCTAATGATCAAGTGGGAAATGATGCAGCTCAGCAACCTGCTGGAAATAATGGTAAAGTGCTGCTAACCCATTTTACCTTGAAAACATCTCCTGGATTCAGCTTAGTTATGCATTGGTTTAATTATCTTGCAGGAAATCCAGCAGATGGATCTAAACCCCAAGTGAGAAAACTCGTTATGAGTGATGAATATTATCAGAGAGTTACCAGCGCACTTATCATGCGTCTAAGACAGCATGAAGAGGCTGTTGTGCAAGGTGGTCACTTGAAACTATTGTTATTTTTTATTTAACTTCTTTTTTCTGAAAAGCAAAAGAAATATTATTGATAGTTCAATTCCAAGCAAGCGCAAGAAGTGCAAATTGGAACAAAAACAGATTACAACCTTATGAGGTGTATACTGCCCGTCCACCTACAGAAATCAACAGATACATAATAAGTCCCATCCCCTACCAAAGCCATTTGTCTCAACCCCATTACATTTGAATATATGTCTTAACATAGGCCCTCCAAACATGCAATGACAGCAAAGCTAAATTTGAAATAATCCAAAACAGCACATGCATCCATCTCAAACTACTTCTGATACATTTCCTAAAGAATTGAATCCAGACATGTTTACATCTGCACCACACACCCGCCCTTGATTTTTATCACAGAACATAAGGCTTCTGTTTCTTTTCATCTCATGATTAAGTATTTTCAGCAGTCCACCTTGCTCATATTTTATAAGAATATTCAGAAAATGTAAAAAAGCCTTGAGCACTCACCTCGACATTCTGCTTCCCACCTCAATTTATTGGACCATAACCTTCTTTTGCGCACTCACCATTGTATTAATGCCACAATAGGCAAGACCCAATTAACCAAGTAACATAACAGCTCTGATATATGCCAATTTGTTATTTAACTTCTGAATACCCTAAAGTTAAATGTTCAATTAATCAGGTATTGGTCCTGTATACTTTACTCATGTTCTGAAACTCTGAATACCCTTTGTCATATGTACATCAAGATTTCTTAACTTTTTGTTAGGGATAAAAGTGAATTTTCTGTGAACTTAATTACAGGAAACGGTTTGTCTGGGATGAGGCAAAAAGATTTGATTCAATGGTACGTAGACCAACAAAATGAGAGAAACAACTACAGTTCGATGGAGGAGGTGCAAATTGAAATTTCCAAAATTAAAGCTATTATAGAGGTATATTTTTGTTGAAGAGTGTTAGCAAGACACACCAACGCATTCTTTCTAGAACTTCATCTTGGTTAAAATTTATTGAAAATTATAATTGTTTGTAAATATATGAATCACTGTGCTGCAGAGCTTAATTCGGAGAGAGGGCCATTTGATAGTGGTGGATGATGGGCAAGCAGCAGCCGCAGCAGCAGAACCCCCAGGCGCACCAAGAAATTACCGAATTTTAGCAGTGGCTCCTAATTATGTCATTGATTGAGAGCCCAAGGGTGACAGAAATTGGAAATCACTTCATTATTTACTATTATTACAGTGACCCACCCAATGGTTGACTAGCTTGAGCTGCAAATTGGTTCCTTATCTGTTGACTGTTTATAGTACTAGAAAGAAAACTGAGCTGCAAATTGTATCTAGAGTATATTTTGTCCATTATTTTACAGGTCCTTGTCATCATCTTTTTACTACTGAGTACTGAAGAGAGACTTATAGAAGTTTGACTATGTTCGCAGATTAGGCACCGTATTTACACGTGCTGATCAAGAGTTTCATTAACTAGTTGTTCTCTTTTCTCTGTCCAGTTGAATTTATAGTTGTGAATAATATTCCACCTGAAAATAGGTGACATTTGAGATATTTTCATAAATTAAGTGAAAAGTAACTTATTAAATATCATTTTATTAAATAGTTTATTCTACATTTGGGAAAAAATTAGAATAAAAAATGTCAATTAAAAAGTGACATTTTTAAGCACTAAAATCACTTAACGGATGCAATTACTAAAATTAAACAAAAATATTTTAAGTAGTAAAATAAAAAAAGTTAAATTTAGTAAAAATTGATTAATATAAGATTTATTTAATTAATTAACATCCATAAGAAAATTGATTAATATGAAAGTTTAATATTTATCATTTAGTTATAAATCATTGTTTGAATGATAATTATTTTAAAAATGATTTTTTTTATATATGATAAGTTCTAATTGAATAATTGTATAAAATTTACATTGTTAATGTATAATTTTTTTTCTCTTAATATAAAATTTATCAATAATTTGTATTATTTTGTTAAAATTACTCTTAAATTTATTGGGACTCAATCTTTTTATTTTTACTTAATTATTTCATACCTAATTAATTAATGTGCTAGTATTTTTATCCAATCATTATAAGAAAGAAGCTTCACTTATCTTTTAAATATATATATAGCATTTATTTTAAAATAATAAAAGATATTTTAATAAAAAATAATTAATGCAAAAAATAATTTTAAAATAAAAACAGAAAAAAAGAGTCTTATGTAGTATATTTAAGCCTTACTAATATTACTAATATTTTTCTTACTAAAAACGAGAAGACAATAGGATATATACTTGAGGGTTTCTGGACCCTACAAATGATAGATACCTTCAACTCCAGTTTTCGTTTCAAATCAGAGTTGAGTTTGAATTTATCCACACCACTGACTGGTATGTTTTTGCTTATCATGTTGGTTAAGCCGCGCCTAGGCCAACTTTTCAAGCCTTAATCCACAAACAACATTACCTTAATTTCTTTCTATATTCCAAACAGAAAAAGGGTTTGAACAGAAAGATAGAAGTCATATTGTGAGCGTGATTGCATTACTATACCAGCTAAGCCATGTGCCAAGTTTCATTTGAGAAGCCAACTTAAGTACACAAGCGCATTTTTGTCCTGAACAATACACAACGTAGATGATAAAGCCAAATTATGAGTTACAGATCAACATCAGGGATATTAAAATCTCTAAAAATTTAACAAAATGATAGATAACAATTAATACAAAATGGCATGGCCCCCACATCTGATATTTGCCACCTATGGAATAAGTTTATTGCCAACTGTCATTTCCCACACAAAAGTTTGGGTTCCCTTTTATACCCCTAAGGTTCCCCACATAATTACCACCAATACCTTCATATTAATCATATCTGTTAGACCTCACTCTTTTTAAATGGTGGCCAATTTACGATTTTGCCCTTGCTTCATCTTGACGTTAACGTGTCATGCTAGTTGCATGGCCCGACAGGATGTGGCTATGAGGTCATTTGAGCAGCGCAGTTTGGCTGGCATGAATGGGCAAGCGCCAAGAGGACATGCACGTAATTAGGTTGGAATTTGAAGGTTTATTTGTTTTGTTGTAACTTGGAAGTTTGTATGGTGGTGTGTGTGCTGGATTGGTGAGTGTGTGTGCCTTCAAAGTATTAGATACTTAATATTTATATATCATATGTGTATGTTGATTTGGAAGAACAAGTGGCTATAACACTACTTGTATTGAGTTAGACTTTGATAGTTTGATTAGCTCTAATAAGGTTAAGGACCAGAGAGAGAGAGAGAGAGAGAAAGAAAGAGAATTCGAAGAATAAGAAAAACACAAGATGGGTTATTGGAAGTCTAAGGTTCTTCCCAAGATCAAGAAGGTTTTCGAGAAGAATAGCACCAAGAAAGCTGCTGCTGCAGAGGCCACCAAGTCCTTTGATGAGTCAAAGGTTTGCGACTACTCTTCTTCAACTTTTTTTTTTTTTTTTTGTTTAACCCTTCTCTGTTCAAAATTAATAAAATAAAAGTTTATATATGTGCTAGCTATGTTTGGTTAATTTGGTTTTTGGTTTGTAGGAGGAATACAACAAAGCCTTTGAAGAAAAGAAGACTGAACTTCAAACCAAAGTAGTTGAAATATATGAGGCTTCATCAACTGAAATCAAGGTGAGAACACACATGTAACACACACACACACGTATATATCATAATACAAGAAATAAAGAGTCAAACTAATATTTGATTGACAAAGCACTTGATTAAAAAAACTTGTCACCTTGCAGAGTTTGGTCAAAGAACCCAAGGAAGCTGGTTTGAAGAAGAACTCCACAGAAGTCCAGAAGTTCCTAGAAGAGCTTGTTAAAATTGGTAAAGAATATTTGTAGCCCTTTTATAAGTTTTTATTTATCAGTTATTAGTTATTACCTGAAAGTTTCAACTAGGATCTCTATTATTTATAAAAGAATAATTTAACTGTACTTAATTAACTGAGTGCCCCTTAATTAAATTTCAGATTTCCCTGGATCAAAGGCAGCATCTGAAGCATCTACAAAGTTTGGACCAGCCTTGGCTTCAGGTTCAGTTTTCTTTGTGTTTGAGAAGGTGTCCACTTTCATTGTTACAGAAGAAAAAGAAGTTGAAGCCCCTCCTGCAGTAGAAACTAAAACAGAAGAAGAAACAAGTAGTGTTGTCAAAGAGAGGGAGATAGTGGTTGAAGAAGAAAAAAAGGAAGAGGAAAAACCACAAGCAGACGAGACAAGTGATGAGAAAAAAGTGGAAGAAAAACAAGCAGAGACTGCTGCTAAAGAGGAAGAGAAACCTGCTGAACCAGCTTCTGTAGCTGAACAAGCAGAACCACCAAAGCCTTGAAAATTTCGTTCTGAACAGAAGCTATACATATGTAGCTGCTTCATTAAGATGCAGAAGATCATATACGTGTATTCTTAGTTTGCATATAGTCCAAAATTGTCACATACCATTCCCTTATTCTTTTATTCCTGTGTAAAATTGGCTTAATTTGTGCTGCTTAGTTTGATATTGTTGCAGATTTGGCGATTGATATGCATGTCAATTAATGTTTTTATGGTGAATCGTTTTGTAATTTATTCATTTTTCAGTCAAGGAATTGTGACGTTTAGTTTGGTTCATCGAATCCTTTCAGCTGCCTGTTGTTTCATTTAAAAGTTGTCAGTGCCATTATGAAAGTCCTGTTTGGCAGGGTTAATTTACATTTATTTTTGTTGCTGTATGCGGATTCACTGTTGATTTATGGATTTAATAGTCATGTACTTTATATATCAGTTAACTAAATATTATCAATATAAATTAATTTATTGTATATTTATAATTAAATAATAATATAAAATTACATTAATATAAAATTTAATACAAACTTATCATATATTTATAATTAAAGAATAATATTGTATAATTTATTTTCTTTTAATTTATATTTTTTTTGTTAGCAAAATTTAGGAAAACTTTTATATTTAAGGAATGTTTATAAAATTACTTATAGTCACGATTTACCTCTCCAATGAAACAAGCGAGGGAAACAAGTGAAGGCTCAAATTTGCGGTCCATCAAATGTAAGACTCTCTTGCTCTATATTTTGTTTGAAAATTTTATATACACTAATTAGACATACAGCACACAAAGTGCATACATTTAGGAAAAGCTTTAAAAATTTAAAACACAAAGGGAGGAGGGTTTTTTATATACATAAATATTCTCTTTAAGAGACAATCTTATTAGATGTAGTGACATTATATATAGGATTTGAATTTATAGTATGTTTGAATAAGCTTCTTTAAAATATTGTTAGGAGAAGAAAAAAATAAAATGATTTTTTCATTAGTTAAAATGAGTCATCGATTAGTTAATTATTAACTAATTTGTAGATGTCCTTTCATGTTTTAAAATTATATGAGAAAATTTTTATAAATTAGTTAATATTTAATTAATGGATAGCTCATTTTAACTTATAAAAAAATCATCTCCTTTTTTTCTTCTTATTTTTTCTCTTAGAAATATTTCTAAAAAGGTTTATTCAAGCAAACCCTTAGTTCATCATGTTATGAGACATCTTTGTATTTACATAAGTTTCTTGAAAAAAATATATTTATTTTCTATTTTAATTTTTTAAAATGCAAAAAATATGTGTTAGTTTTGTATTTCTTGTTCTAAAAATACAACATCAATCCTTAGAATTTCGTCCAATTGACATCACTTCTTTAGAATATTTTTTTGTCTAGATCATATATATACTCTAGTGACATCTCTAACAACCCACGACTTGGGAATGTTACTTTTTAAAATCAAACCAAACATGAAAAAATAACATTCTCAACTTAAAGATTCTCGGAAAATTTAAAATTTCCCTTGTATAATTTCTAACTTTCTATCATTGAAAGTACTTAACTTTTTTCAGCAAAAATAAGGTTGAGATGAAATTTTCTCTTACAGTTGTCTAGCATTAAATGAGTGAAAGAAACATAATCCATTAATGTTTGTAATTTTTTTCATAGTGGTAATTTTGAAAATAAATACTAATTTAGGACAAATTTAATGCACTCAATTAAACTAAACAATTTTCTTAGTATTAATGAATTAGTTAATTAGACTTTATAATAAGGACCTCAAGGAATATTTTTTACAATAAAAAAAATTATTATATGATTTGGGATAGTTATGGTCCTCACTAATTTTAATATGACACATAATTGAGTGTTGTTAATTTTTCACATATATTGAAAAATTTAAAATATGTATAATGTAAGATTGACTAAAATCATATACAATTGTGGTAGTCGTAGACCATTTAGTAATTTTTCAATAAGGAAGTGCCAAGCCTAAGACAATCAACCTAAGACATATGAATGGGATACAATAGAATAAATGGGTTACACACCTAAGGCAACAAACATCAGACCTAAGGCTAAGTAACAAGAACAGTGAGAAGGTCCATTAGAATAAATGGGATACACACCTACTGAAAAGTTAGGTTAAGATATTTAGACCCAAGACATATGAATGAGCATGGTTTGCAAGCTAATTCGCTACCTCATTAATTGCACACAATAGGAGCGATTAGATGAAATGGCACTTTAACCACCAACTTGGCAAGTAGTAGTGTGATATGGTAGTCTTATGATGACGTGGCAGTGCATAATCAGTTAGTCATCACTAACATGAGCTACTGACCTGTTAAGGAAAGAAAATTATAATTTTAGTATGCGTATTTGATAAAATTTGCATATTTCATCATCCAACAATGTTCCTCCCTTTTAAAATTTTGTACATTTTTCTCCTACAATATAATTATAAACAGAATATATAAAATATATGAATGTTAAAAATCATTTAATATCATGTTTAATTTTTAAAGATAAAAAAATATAATAAAGACAGAAATAGAAAATACAATAATAAAAATTTAAATTACAAAAAAGCTCAGACAATACACAATAGTAACTGCCTTGATTCTTACAGAGTCTCTTAAGCACATGATATTCCCTTAACTTTTCACTCACACATAAGCTCACTCTATAGAACAGAAGCAACAGATCATATATAGATTGTAAAGTTCACACATTGCATAGGCGCATGCCAAAACCTCACTTACTCAAAAAAAAAAAAAAAAAAAATCACATCACAACAAAAGATCATATGATTATCCAACCAAGCACCATGCGTAGTGTTGGCCTCGTTGCTACCTCGCCACGAAACTGCTATGGCCAAAACATCACGTCAAGTGTTGCAATGTCATCATCTCCTGTCTGCAACTACTCACTCGAGTTTACTGCTCTCATTTGACTAAACTGATCCGTTTGTATAATGGAAAAAAAGAAATAAAATTGAATTGAAATGAAAATTCTTAATTAAAGTTAGTGTAAAAGAATGACTCTCATCTTATATTATTGTTCATTTCACTCTTCTTTTTTTTTTTCCTTTTAGTGCAAATGGATCCCAAAATTGTGTACCTTCTTTTCTTTCTTAAATTATTATTTTTTGTTTAATAAAATCAAAGATAAGTACAAAAATTTACAACGACTCACACACAGGTTGAACTAACTTAGCTAGATCCCCTCCATAAATCATATTTTTTTTGCTTAAATCATTTGTTTCTCCCTCCCATTGCTAATATATTTTTGTTTACACTCTTGCACCATTTTCTTTAATATGGTCGACACTTTTATTTTATTTTTCTTTCTACTATTATTCATTTTGTTAGTTTCTCATTTCCTTTATTTTTGCTATTGTTTTTTTAATAATATGTTGTTGATAAGAAAATTATATCATCGTTTTATTTTGTATTACTATTTATTTCAATGTGTATATAATTTATAAATTTGTATAATTAAAATGAAAAAAATTAATACTATCTCATGTCCTTTTTTTATAAGAAACAAGTGATAGTATATTTTACTCTTGTTTCTTATAAAAAATGGAGGTGCTATATAAATTTGGTAGTTGACAACATATATGCAAAATTTGGTGACACAATGTGCATAAATTTAATAACAAGAGGCAAAAAGTGTAATTTAATTTTATTGTCTCGTCAATAACTTAGGCCAATACTCTATATCAATGTATCATGGATTATCACATTAACATTAAACTCTTGTGTAGCGGTGGCAAGACTGACTAGTTGATCCAATATGAACCAATTCGATGCAAAGTTGCAAGCTATAAAAGGCCAGAGGTTATAAAACTTCAAATTGAATTTGAGTCTCTAAAATAAAGTTCAAGCCCTGTAAAGGCCTAGATTTTTTGGAATTTTGACACAGTTTTCCAATCTAAGCCCGCATCGGCCCGCATTTGATTTAATCCCAAAATATAAAGCAAAAACCTTGCATTTCATTAGGCATTTATTTCTTGTACTATTGCATCTGCATCTCTCATTGCATTCCAGAATGAGTTTTTCATAATGCAATGGGAAGTGTAGGATGTAATAGTGGAATTGCATGATACAATGGTAATTTCATCGTGCAGGTTTGGGTTAACCTAACCAACTTGACCCATTTTGCCACCTTTATTGCCATGCCAATATAGTCCATTTTCACATCAACAATCAAAATTCCACGTTAGCAATCATTTAACAACAACGGATGGTTAACTAACATCAAGACAAAATGTGCCAAAACTAAAGGTTATAACTCAGTTGATTAAACAAAGTATATAAGTATTGTAAACTTTTTGATATCATGTTTAATTCCTATGGATAAAAATAAAAGACAAAATGTATGAAATTAAGTAAGAACGAAGGAAAATATGTCGGGGGAGGGGGGAGTTGGGTAGAAAAATCGGTAAAATCATGAAAATATAGTAATTTAGTTTGTGTAATTATGTGTTTGATTTTAAATAACTAAAATTTATAATAAAAATATATTTTAAATATATAAATCTTATTATAATTAATTTTCTTATTAAATAAGTATTTTTGAACATATAAATTCACTTTAGATTTACAGTAAATAATTTATATTGTGATACTAATTTTTAATTATTGAAATTTTTTTAAGAAAATATTGAAATTTAATTTAGAAATAAAGATGAAAAGGATTGATAAAAAGAGATATACAATATTAAGAAAATGAAGTGTATACATAAAGATAAGAGAGTGGTTTGAAATAGAGGAAGAAAAAAATGTTTTGAGTTAACTATTAAATCGAATTAACTTTGAAATTTAAGTTAAAAAATATACTATAAAGGGAATCAAAAATTAAAAACTAAATTAAATGCTCAGCATATAAGATTAAAATAAAACACGTGGCTTAATGAGTGAAAACAACTCCTAAAATTGTTATTGTTTGAGAGAAAAGCCTAAAAAACTCTTGTTGAATAATTACTTCTAAAAATGTTTTCATTCAAAATAAACATTCAGATCTATAATATAGGAGTAAGTTCTATTAATTTAAAAATCAAATAAAAATTCCTTTCTTTTCTCCTCCTTTAAAACTACACTTTCAAATTTATCTTAAATTTCTTTCTATGCTCTTGGAAAAAAAAAAAAACATTTCTAGATGCCTCATAGAGTCATACTATGCGTGACTTAGGAATATCACACCCATTTATAAGTTTCTATTACACATGATTTAGCGTCATAGTAGAGTAAAAATATGTGTAATTGTTTCCTACTGTGTGTTAAAAGATAATACATATTGCACCCTATTTTAGTGTCATAAGTCTCTACAACATTGTTAGATGGGCCTAAGTCCTTTCGATATTTGGACATATACTCAAGATGCCATGTCATCAGTGTCAGAAGATAGCTTGTAATGTGTAATGATGCTTATCGAATCAAATTTTTGGTATTTGTTTCTTGCACTCTCATTATTGAATCCAACACCTTATTGTATTTTGGGAAGTCCATTCCAAAATGTAATAAAAGATACAAGATACAAATAAGAGAATGCAAGATTCAAATGTCCATATTTTTGTGTAGAAGTCTCTAGAATATCATTAATTAATTGAGCCTAGGTCTTTTTGGTATTTGGGCTTGGACTTAGGACATCAGGTCACCATAGTGTTTACCATGGCGTCATGGTTAAATTGCCCTAGGCCGTTCTTGTGAAATCAGTGCATCTCTATTAGTTCGGCTATTCTGAAGAATCCAACATTTATTTTGTGTCTCGATTGGTCTACCTAACCGGATAGTTCAAATATCATAACTAATATTTATTACTTATCATATCAGATTAATAGACTAGATTAGATTGATGATTGCCTTGTCAGAATTTTTGGACGTGGAAAAAAAAATTAGGGGTTTAAAACTATATAATCCTATAAATTGAAAAGTGGCACACAAAAAAAATTGTGATAAATGAATCCAACATTTGGTGTATCTGCTTCAAATCCTAATGTCATAGAGGAGGATTTGAACCGACTTTGGCAGTTCGTCTATGAAAATTCCAACAGAGTTCAAAAGGTGACTCCTCATTTCATAATTAAAAACTATTTATTTCTCTCTTTTTCAAATATGCATATGATTATGACTAGGATCCAATTAATTTTTGGAATATTACTCATACATGTGGATGACATTGCAATTCGCTTTCAAATTTCTTGATATCTAATGCTAAATCTTGTTTTCTTTTCCACTCTATTTCTTGTCACAATCCAAATATTTGTCGTTGCTATAGACCTAATGTGTATTATTGTTCTAGTCACATGTGAGACAAATATGAATATTCCCCCACTAACATATACTATAGTGGTAGTGACATGTTTTATCATGTAAAACTAAATTAGACTCAACATTTAGAACGGAATTAGACTTCTTGTATAAATCCATTGAAATATTTGTTCAAAGTACCAAATGGGGGTATTTTTTTTTAATTTATTATTTTGGAGTAAATTTCAAATTAATACCTTAATAGAGATAAGTCGTAACAGATGTTATGACTTTTAACTCAAAAGTCATAACATCTGTTACGACTTATCCTCACCGGGGTATTAATTTGAAATTTACCTCCAAAGGATAAATTAAAAACAAGCATTTGATACTTTGGTCGAAATATTGAATCCACAATTTGATAAATGTATGATGTAACCTTTTTTTTATTTTTTCCTAATGATTATTTTTTGAGTTACAATAAAGACGATTTTTCCGAAACCGTTGTGGTATTGGCGTAGTTAAACAGGATTTTTCTACTAGTGCAAAACTCATTTTGGGGGAGGGGGTTAAGTTCGAATTTCCATCTTCTATTTTATTTTTTTGTTAGTTTTGTTTATTCTCAATCTTTTTTTCATTTTGGTTGAATTGGAGGTGCAACCTGCTTTTAGTTTGAAAAAAGTGGCTTGTTTGCTTTATTTTGCACAAGACTTATATTTAAAAATTTTGTTGGATGGGATTTTGTTATCCTTGAGTAGGGTTTAGGGACCTACAAACTTGATTTCAATGCTGAAAATTTGCTTTGGCAGCTAATTAATTAGTTTTGGCACTTCTGTCTTGAGGTCATTTCGTTATGACATTATGTTGTTTAATATGTCTTGAGCCAACTTAGCAACCACTGCTACCTCGTGCAAGTTCTTGGAAGATTTTTTCATGATGCTAATGCTTTTTTTGAACAGTTCTATCCGGCCGTGTCATGGTTCCTGTGTTAAATTTTGGGAGGATACTTGGAGTTTACTGAGAATTTGTTTGAACTCAAGAAAATAGTGTATGGCTTTCATAAATTATTTTTGGTGCATGTATTTCAATAAATTTATGTAACTTATTAAAACAAGTTCATTTTAGCTTCTTCCAATAATTTTTTTGTTATATTTATTTATAATACAAGTCTTCGTGTAATAGTAAGTTATTCATTAACTATTTAATTAAGTTATTTACCTAAATGCATCATATAGAAATACTAATTTACTTGTCTTCTCTGTCCTGTTTATTTTGTGTTCTTTTCACCCATGGCCATCCAATGTTTATTGTATTCAGGGTTCTGATAGTGAATCGAAATTTTACTTTACAAAGAAACTAAAGAGTAGAGAGTTCTTAGCTTCAGTCCCTTCACCTTTCACTTGTTTATTCTCATTTTTCGTTCAACGAAGATTGGAGAATTTAAACTATATATGGCTTCTTCTTATGTGCTCTCTTTCAAATTCTATTTTCAGTTTCATTAACATTCTTCTTAGTCCTATTTTTCACAAGCCCGCAAAGTTCTCTTCTAGTCCGTGTTCTATTTTTCTTAGACTTCTATTTGAATTGGCATTTTTTTATGGGATGTAGTATTTATAAGTTTGAACTTGACATTGAGTTTTAAAAAATTATTTGTCATGTCTTGCATGCAGCTTGAGGAGCAAGTTGCTGAGGTTCAAAAGTACTACAGTACCATCAATGATCAAGTTAATAATGCCAAAGACAAAAGCCAGGAGAAGCATATTATTGGCGCCAAAATGTCACAAGAAGGTGGATCAAGTAAGGAAGCTAATTCTTCAAACACAATGAAAGAGTTTATGCACCTGTTTTCCAGAATATTCCATCAGGCAAGTGCAAATACCTTCCAACTATTTTTTGTGTTTCATACTTCAATTGTGGGGTTAAGATATTACAATTTACAATCATGGATCTACATTGGAAATTGGTCATACACTACTTGAGTCAATAATCTTACTACTGGACCTACATGAATTGAACTTGAACCATTGATCAATAAAAACAATTTGGTCAGCTTTCAATGATAGACAACATAAATTGTTTTACTAATTAGTTGTGCTCATTGGCCATATGGGGCTTGTGTTGAAATTCCATAGCTTCCCTTTACTAAGTTCGGATCATACACCCACTTGTCATCTTGCCTATGAGGCTCCATTTGACCATGTCAGAACTTGGTCTTACCTGAGTATCAGGCTAGTTACTCATTTATTGAGTTGTTCTTTTGTTTCCTAACATCAATTTACTTACCCTGCTCCCTAATATTTAACTAATTTTACTTATTTTTTCACTTGCTTTTGTTAATCTTGGTTTTCTTATATACAGTTTTACATTTGGTTCTTCTCTTCATGCCATTAATGTACAAAAATGTATTTTAAGTTTTGTTCTTCAATTTTAATATTTTGCTCTTCAATTTTAATATTTTACATTCTCCCTCTGGATTTTATGCAGTTTTTTCTTTTCCAAGTACTGTAACTTTCTTTTGGTTATTGATGCAATCAATACTTTTATTTTTTTTTTTCATTTCTTCCTTGCTTTGTTTGTCACTGTATTTTCTCTAAAAGCCTTAGGATATGTGTTACTAACAAATTCTTTCAAAAACTTTAATTTCCAAGTTTTAGTACATGGTAAATATATTCAGACACTATTTGGTGTGATTTGTAATGAAAAAAATACATTGCTAAAAACTTTAGTTTGTTTTGATCTAATCATGACAATGTCAAGTTTCTTTAAAACTGGGACCGGCCTTTTGAATGGTAGTTATTTATAATAATTTTGTTTAGTTTTATCTTTTAGTTAAATTTTTTATATGAGAGTGTTATTCTAAGGTTTAAATGTATCACAAGATACTTAGAAAATGTACAAGTTGTCGTTGTCGTTTTTCTGTTGAATCTTCTAAATTGACTGTACCAAGTTTCCTGCAGAAAATAAATAGTGATACATTTTTATTTTTTCTCAGATAACTCAGCATAGATGGGCTTGGCCCTTCATGGATCCTGTAGATGTTGAAGGTCTTGGGCTGAGTGACTATTATCAGGTATTTAAGTTTTTCTTTTCTTTTTAAAGCTTTTCTCTTGATTTAGAGTACTATAAATATCTAGGTAAAAAAGAAGGCTATAAATATATTATTTATATTTATATATATATAACATTTGAAATCATTTTTGAACATAAAAGCATGTATTCTTGTACACTTACAGAAAAAAATGTTTAGATAATTGTTTGGTCATTGTAAGTTGTGGCCTTTTTTACTTGTTAAAAGTTTACATTTTATAGAGTTATTTGTTAGCTGTTTCCTTTTAAAAGTAAATTTGTTTATATAATTTTCTTTCCCTAGATTATCGAAAAGCCTATTTCGTGTTACGGATAAAGATATATTATTATTTATTTTATTAATCCAAATATTCAAACTTCCAACAATCCAATATCATAACTATCAAAGAACAGAAGATATATTATCATACTTTCAGTTATCCATATCTCCAAATATCTTGGTAAAAGGTACATATAATCCTGACTCTCTCTTTTTCATTTACACGGCACACACTGCACGTCAATCATGTTGTGAATTACTACTGTAATCTTCTTCTTCCTTAAGTTGCTTCAATTATATAAGCTTCTTAAGAGAGAGAGAGTCTGATCCTACATAAAATCATCCAAAGATCCTTGTTGGACATTTCTGTTCTCTTTGAGCAGAACAGTACGATAAAAAGGAAAATGGATGCTAAGGATGATTCTGGTTATAAGAACGTGCGTCAGATATATTCTGATGTCACGCTGGTTTTTAAGAATGCAATGAAATACAATGATGAAAAAAATGATATCCACATTATGGCGAAGACATTGCTGGAAAAATTTGAGAAGAAATGGCTGCAGCTATTACCTAAAGTTTCTCAGGCGGTAATTTGTTTTTCCAAAATATTTTCCTCTATTTTGGATGAATGGAACTTTCTTATATATAATTTTGGAGGTTTCACATACAGAAATAGTCAAATAATAGTCATTTTAGTCATCCTATGAATATTTTAGCAATTGTCCTTCACCTTTTTCTTGTGATTATTTCAGGAAAGCGAAAAGGAAGAAGCACGTGCGCTGTTGAAAGCGAAGCTTGCTGAAGAAGCTGCTTATGCCAATATGACAAAGGATATAAGCCATGCGGTTGATTTACTATTTTCTTGTTAGTGTGTGTGAAAAATTAGTAATTGTGTTTGTATTACTTTAAAGTATATCAGATGGGTAATGTGTTTGATTACATGTTTCAGCTGTGCGATGTTGATGAGCAGTTAAAGAATCTCAAAGAAATGGTGATTAAAAAGTGCAGGTTCGTGAACATGTTTTTTTTTTTTTTTTAATATGTTGTCCCTTATTAGTTAGTATTATTTGGTGATCAAGGTCAAATAGCAATAAACAAGTATCATATGCCATCTTTTTGTTTACTGTCCTGGTTTTAACGTTGATAATAAAATTTTATTAAAATCTTGAGAGTATGGATGAGATTAAATTCAAAATGGTGCTTGAATTTTTAGAGATTTACCAGAACCTCCAAGAAGATTTGGTGAAAATGTATACCCCTGCACTGCATTAACTTGCCTGTCCCACTCATGATTTTGAAAGTTTCTGTTATATTGAGTGTGTCATTCTGGCGTTCCTTGTGGTTTATTGCTTAGGTAAATAAATGTTTTTGACTTAGCATTTTACTTTTCTAAATTAACTATGAAAAATCCATAGTTTGTTAAAGGTTCGAGCACAGTTCAATCTAATTAACAAATATTTGGTCCAGCAATATTTGATCCTCTTGTGTTCATGACTTTTGTTTGCTATGTTTTTTGTTTTTCCATGTTGTGGCATTGGGTTGATTATGTGTATGTATTGGCAATATTGCAGGGAATTATCAACTCAAGAGAAACTGGCACTTAAGAGAAAATTAAACAGACTGATTGGTGATAATCTCCTCAAGGCAATGGCCATAATTCATGAGATTGACCCAACCTTCCAACATGATGCTCCACAGGTCGACCTTGACCTTGATCGTCAGGTTTATAACGTTACCCTATTGCTACTAAATTATGTTTAGCATTTTGGATTAGATTCAATTTTCCTATAGAATCAATTCCAAAGTCAAGTCGAGAGTCAAAGGAAACAAATAGTTGCTTCTACTTTTTCAATTTTTCACCGTGATTTTGGAGGCTAAAATCAAAAGCTATCCGAACATGCTAGTTGTCATTCATTTTTATTTTTTTTAAAGTTTGTCTGTCCTATCCTAAGTTGTTTTGTTCAGTAAGTGCTTTTGAGATACTCACCAATTTGACTAGTTTATGCAGAGTGACTTCATACTGTGGAAACTAAACATGTTTGTCAAAGAAGCACTGGAAGATCAGGACATGGCTGTTAACCACAATGTTAACACTGAGGACCAGAAAAACACCAACAAAAGGAGGAAACTATGACTGTGATTTGGTTGCCAAAGAGATCTGTGTGAAGAACTGAATAGCTATGTCCGTCCTCTGTGACTAACTTGTGCAGTGCACAAGGGATTATCTTAGATTCGATTGAGCTGCATATGCTCAAGAAACTTGGAGTGTTTGACATGCATAGCTTAGACCATTGTCACATTTAGTAATAAAGATCGTTTTATTTCGACGACTTTCAACATATTCAAACAGGTTTTTTTATTTGTTAAAACAGTTTTTATTTTTAATTACAATATATTATAAAAATATTACTTTGTTTGTTCTCTGTTTTTTATTTTCAAAGACTTGTTCAAAAAATGGTGGAAATAACATTTTTAATTGTGAAGCTTATTTGATTCCCAATGTGGATGTTGTTTATTCGTATTTTTCTCTTGGAGCTTTGTTAAAAAAATAAAAATTATTAAAGAAAACTTCAATGGTAATTTTTGTTCAGGTGAAATGACTTTAGTTGCAAATATATAAGTGAAATAACTTCTAGACTATGGTAATTTTTTATTTAAAAAATAATCTTTTTTTAAATTAGTCAATTCATTTAATTCACTTCCAACGATTGCACATTCGTTATAGATTATATATAAACATTTTACTACAGCAAAAAAATTTGTGATAGCATACATATCTAGTAGAACAGTGACTATAAAATGAAGAGAACGGTTATATTTTTACATATCAAGCCATGATATGACCCAACCAACAATTACATAGAACTCAGATAATACTAAAGGTCAGCAAACGTAATCCATCATATCGTATCTTAATTTGCACCATACAATCATTTGAAAACCAACTTTGAATGGGAAGCAAATGTATCCATTTAATAAGCCTATAAACAGTGAACATCAATACTAATTTTCTAGCCACATTTAAGCTGATTGGATTTGGAGGAAACCAGAAGAAAAATGGATTGAATAATGCAATGCACCAAAAGACATGTAGCTCACGGGAATAAGCACTTTCACTATTACTTTCAAGATTTTAAAACTTGTTCAATATTACAATTATAACCACATTGATTACATGCGTGCTTGGTTATGGAACAACAATGCAGTTTATCACGTCCATCCAAAAGCTTTATGTTATAACTTTCATGTCATCTTTTCATGGACGTGATTTACTCACCTGCCGAAACTCCTTGTCGAAGTTGTACATTGTCTGTGATCTCTCACAAGAGAAAGAGAAACTAGCAACATATTCTCATACAGTCTTTTGAATCTCTCTTATTGATTGAAATTTATTAAAAATTATAAAAATTTATGAATCCCACATATTATTAAATGACTTTCTCTCATGATTTCAATAAATATCAACCAATAACAAAGTGTGTTAAAAGAAGTATGTTAGAGAATGTGTTGCTAGTAATTTTTTTTCCCACAATATTAATATATGACTGCAATAAAACAAAACAGCTATCACAATTTAAAAGTTTGATTACTTCATTTCATTCATTACCTAAAACCAACATTGATCCCTAGTCACCCTGCAAAAGTCAATTTACCCTTATATGTGTTGAAACTGTCTCCCACAATATTAATGATTGGGATAAAACCACGATCACAATTTAAAAGCTTGATTACTTCATTTCATTCATTACCTATAACCAACATTGATCCCTAGTCACCCTGCAAGAGTCATTTTACCCTTTTACAACTTCAATAACTCCTCAGCATGGTTTCTCATCATGACCATATATAAACTTATCCAAGAACAACTTTTCATCGCACTTGAATATCCCACCCAAGCTCACCTTCACCATTCCCTTTGACTTCAAAACAAGAACAACAAACCCCCTCGGAACAATCTGTTTCCCAAAGCTTAAGGACAACACCACCGGACACCTAGCAACATGAGAAGCCTCAAAGCCCAGCTCAGCTCATTCACCAAAAAACTCATGACGCTCTCAATCTTCCCTTACGAGAGAGACATACATAAGGGATGCAATCTAAACGCTGCAAAAACATCATCATCACTCCAATCCCACTTGCTATATACACCCTCCTTCCTCGCCCACGTAGACCTGCTCACACACAGCTTCACATGAACGGCTTTAACAAATTGCAACTTCAAAGGACAAAACCCCATTTCCTTCACTCCCTCCACCAACTCCTTAAACTGCTTAGGGGTTGCTCTCACCGTACGAGGAAAATACTCCACCAGTCTAACAATGAGGGACTCAGGGACTACCTCTTCCTTCAAATGTTCAATATTTCATGCTGAAGTGTTGGCCATTCATGTCGAAGAAAATGCCCGAGTAGCGGACAACAGTTTTCATTAACCTATGGTGGTGGTGGAATAAACCATCAATTTCATCCTCCAAGTATTACTTTCTCCCTCTAAGTAGTTCTAAAGTAATAAAACGGATAAAACACCATTTTAGTCCTCAAAGAAAGTGTCAAAACTGTCACATTAATATCTAAAACTAAGAAAATTCAAAATAAATTTCTTGAATGTTAAATAAGTCTAGAAACTTATCTCCTCAATCATTGTCACTTTAGTCCCTACATATATGTTAATATTATCATTTAAATCACTCAAACATTTTAAATTTTAGACTAAAGTGAATGACAAATTACACATTCAAAAATTATTGTTTAAACCTTTTCACTTTCCAGAGCTAATGTGACATCTATGTTTGCCTTCAGGAGCAGACAAAAGAACCTAGATAATACAATTTTAATAAAAAATTATCAATTTAGAGTTGTTTGCAAATAAATTACCAATCTGGGACAGTAGGTCACGCCCAGAATTGGGCATGACTGGTGACGCCCAGATTTAGGTGTAACCAAGGGCAGTCACGCCTGAATCTGGACATGACCAGTCATGCCCAATTTTGGGCGTGACCTATTGCCTCAGATTGGTAATTTGTTTGCAGTTTTTTACTTTTTCACCACTTTTACTGTTGCGTCTTCTTTCTAAAGGTTTCCGAAGTATACCTCTGTTAGCTTTTGAGTGATTTATCTCTGCACCAAAGTTCTGCCAAAAGTAAGTTAATTTATTAATTATGAGTATTATTTAATATATTATTTTGTTGATTTTTAAATTTGTTAGAGCCATATTATTTATTTCGTTTTGTAGATAACTGTTAGGTATTAGGTTATAGGATTAAGTTTAGTTTAGGGTTTAGTTGTCAAGTACAATAATTTTAATAAATTTAGTTAGTTCAGTTTAGGGTTGAAGGGTTATGGATTAGGGTTTACGAAGTAGGGTTTAGTTTAAGGGTTACGATTTGGGTTTAGGGTTAAGTTGTATAATTAAAATTGTTGAAGTGATTTTACTTAGTGTTTAGGGTTTAGTTAGTGTTTAGGGTTTAGTTTAAGGGGTACGATTTGGGTTTAAGGTTAAGTTGTATAATTAAAATTGTTGAAGTGAATTTACTTAGTGTTTAGGGTGTACTTAGTGTTTAGGGTTTACTTAGGATTTAGGGTTTACTTAGTGTTTATGGTTTAGTTTAAGGGTTACTATTTGGGTTTAGGGTTAAGTTGTATAATTGTTGAAGTGAATTTACTTAGTGTTTAGGGTTTACTTAGGGTTTAGGATTTAGTTGTTAAATTAAAATTATTTTTCTAAATTAACTTAGCTTTTAGGGGTCAAGGCTTAGGAGTTAGGGTTTAGGAATTATTGTTTAGTTCATGGATTAGGATTTTTGGGATTAGGGTTTAGTTGTATATTATTTTACTGAATTTACTTAGTGTTTATGGTTTATGGTTTAAGGATTAGTGTTTAGACTAGGGTTTGCAGTTTAGGGATTAATGTTTAGGGTTTAGGGTTTAGACTATAGTTTATGGGTTTAGGGGTTAATGTTTAGGCTAGGGTTTAGACTAGCATTTATGGTTTATTGTTTAAATTCTTTTACTGAATTTACTTAGGGTTAGCGATTAGGGTTTAGTTTAGGGATTATGTTTTTAGGGTTAATGGTTTAGTCTTTGGGGTTTAGTGTTTAGGATTTAGTGTTTAATTAATTTTTTTATTAAATTTAATTAGTTCAGTTTAGGGCCTGGGTGTTGTCCTGGGAGAGTGAGGTTGAGCATTGTTGTTCCATGAGGCAAAAATTATAACCACAACTGAGAAGAGTATAATGCAGGTTGTTTAGAACTCACACACTCACTCTCCTTAGTGACTGGGGGTCAGAAAAATTGGTACTTATTGTTGTTAGTGTTCGTTTTTTAAAAAATAAAATAATGTAGCTCCGTGATTAAAGGGTTAGCCGTTAAAAGTGCGACTGTTTAAATAGTACTTTCACTTTTTTTACTCTGTTACACTGTTTAACCTTTTTGCAATTTGCGTTTTAAAAAAAGTAGGAAAAAGAAGAGAAGTGCGATGGGAGGGTGCGAGGAAGAGCATTGAGCAATGTTACCAGGAAATCACGCTGACCCGTTATCGAGGAATTAGTGACTTGACTAACCTCAGGAGTGGAATAAAGTCACGGGTTATCGTTTGGGCCTGCGTTTCGAGCTATGGTAGTACTAGTGTCATTTCTGACAACTTCGTGAATTAGAGAGGAAAAAAGATATAAAATATATTTGAATGTAAGGTTTTTTAGAAATATTTTTAAAAGAAGAAAAAAATGAAATAAATATCGAGAAGTTAAAATGAGTTTTTCATTAATTCATTTATAGATGTTATTTCATTTTTTAGAGAAATTATATTAGTGAGATTCTTGTTAGAGTACAAGTGTGAGATAAAGTTTGACATATGATAAAAATAGAAAAGTTGAGCATTATATAAGTGGGAAGAAGACTCATAAATCTGACCCTTAAACCTTACACCTTAAACCATAAACCCCTAAATCCTAACACCTTAAACCCTAAACCTAAACCCTAGACCCTAAAAACCTTAAACCTTACACCCCTATACCCTAACACCTGACACCCTAACCCTTACACCCTTAAACCTTAAACCATAAACCCCTAAACACCTTAAACCCTAAACCCTACACCCTAAAACCTTAAACCATAAACCCCTACACCCTCATACCTTAAACCATAACCCTTAGACCCTAAAACCTTAACCCTTAAACCATAAACCCTACACCCAAAAACCTTAAACCATAACCCTTAGACCCTAAAACCTTAACCTTTAAAACATAAACCCTACACCCAAAAACCTTAAACCCTAACCCTTACACCCTTAAACCTTAACCCTTAACCCATAAACCCCTACACCCTAAACACCTTAAACCCTAACCCTTACACTCTTAAACCTTAAACCATAAACCCCTACACCCTAACACCTTAAACCCTAATCCTTAGACCCTAAAACCTTAACCCTTAAACCATAACCAATAAATTAACTTGTTGGCAAAGCTTCGGTGCAGAGATAAATCACTCAAAAGCTAACAGAGGTGTGCTTCGGAAACCTTTAGAGAGAAGGCGCAACAGTAAAAGTGGTGAAAAAGTAAAAAACTGCAAACAAATTACTAATCTGTGGCAGTAGGTCACGTCCAGAATTGGGCATGACTGGTCACGCCTAGATTCAGGTGTGACTGCCCCCTTGGTCACGCCTGAATCTGGACGTGACCAGTCATACCCAATTCTGGACATGACCTACTGCCCCAGATTGGTAATTTGTTTGTAAACAACTCCAAATTGGTCATTTTTTATTAAAATTGTATTATTTAGGTTCTTTTGCCTTCAGGAGCATGAATAGGCAAATCACCGTTCCAATCCAAAACCTTGTCACGAGTCTACGAAATTAAGAAAATTTCAAATAAATTCCTAAAATTGAAGTTATTTAATATGCCTCTAAATTTAACCAATTATGTCTAAATATACATTAATATTATCACTTAAGTTAGATGTTGTATGTAATGGTTGAAACAATATAATTGATGATTTGCACTTTTTAGGAACTTGTTTTGAATTTCCTTAATTTTGGGAATTAAACCGCGCCTCTCACTTTTAAGGAAAAAAATAGATGATTTATTCTAAAACTATTTAAGTGATTACTTATCACTTTAGTCCTTAAGTTGATGTATTTAAATAAGGGTAAAATACCATTTTGATTCCTTAAAGTGTAAAGGATTATCACATTAGTCCCGAAACTAAAAAAAATATATATATCATAGCAAATTCCTAAATTTAACTACTTGTTATCACCTTATTCTTAAAGATATGTTAGTAGTATCACTTAAGTCATATCATTTTTTATTTTTCTACTAAAGTGATTGAAAGATTGTAGCTTTAGGGAATATTTTTGTTTTTTTATAATTTTTTCTTCTTTGAGAACTAATGGGACAATGCTATATACTTTTAGGGGTTTAAATGGTATTTTATCCATTTAAGGCTTAAATATCTTTTTAGTCATTGTAATTTAGTGGTTTTTTGTTTTACGTCTTTACAAGATAATTTTTTTGTCTTTAGTCTTTGTAAATTATATTTGTTTTGTCTTTCATCTTTGCAGTGTTTTAAATAACATTTTTTTCCACTATTTAAAGTGTTATCTAAAATGTTTTAAGGATATGATTAAAACAAAATAAATTCAATTTATAAGGACAAAGAACAAAAAGAAAAGAATTGTAAGGAAAAAAAACAAAATAGCATTAAGTTACAGGAATTAAAAATATATTTAAACTTCATCTAAGAAGTGATACACGTGTAACAATTTATACAATATTATATTTTGGATTTATCTCTCTCTTTCATTTTATCATTTATTACATTTTAAATTCAAATTTATCCACCTTTATCTCTCTTAGTTATATATTTTGTTGTACAAATATAATTTCTCATCTTGTAATACTTGTATTTATTCCTACTTATAAAAAAAATAAAGTTTAAACATCAATTTGAAGAATTTTTTCACAGTTAGAAGATTACTTCACTTTATAGAACTATTTAGCATTTTAGCTATTGATGGGTTAAATTACTGACCTGTGGTGAGAGGGAAACATGTTGTTGAAGAAATCAAAGCAGGGGATGATCTGTCTATGCATGTCTGAGGAAGAGGATGACGGTGTCGGGTGTCGGGTGTCTGGTGGGTCAACAACCAGGTTTTGGCCTAAACATGAAAGAGAACGAACGAGAGTGAGAGATGGGAGTGTGAGGGAAACAATGGTGTGTAGTGTGTACTTTGGTTATGTGCATTCTACTCTAACCCTAACCCTAACCCCTCAAATAAATAAGGGTGAATGGACTTAGTCCCTCAAGCTTAAAGAACAAAAATCTAAATTAATTAATTAAAGTTTGGAAAAATTTTGGGTAAAATTTAAGTTTGTAAATGTATCCTGAATCTTTGGATTTGTGTTACAAAAGTAATTTTGAGAAAAAAAAATTAGGTCTTGCTAATCAATGTGATTAGAATATTGGTTAAAAAGTTATACGAAGAAAAAATTATGAATGAAGATCATAAAAAAAAGCACAAAAAATTATGAGCAACACATTTGTCAAGATACCAATGGATTAGGACTCTTACTTTTACTTTTATTAGTGAATTTACTTTATTTTGTTTGTACTACTAAATGTTATTTGTTGCTTCTTTGAAACTAAGCTTTCAAGCATAATTTTAGTCTCAAACATATTTTTGGAGAATAATCAAGTATGATTTCAAACTCATTTTTCTCTAAAACATACTTTTGATTTTTCCCAAAAAAAATTCAAACACATCCTTAATATTTTTATTTTAGTTAGTACTAACTTATTTAACAAGCAAGACACCTTTAACCGGTAGTAGTGGTGGTGTAATAATGACACTATTAACAATGACACTATTAACAGTGAATATATACGAGTATGCAACACCTATGTCCACACACACCAAAATAGGAAAAAAAATATTTAATAATAAAACATTTCAAAATTATCATGTGCGGCTGAAAAATAATAAACAGTTATGCATGATAATTTTGAAATTCTTTGTTATTAAATAAATATATTATTGCCTTATTATTTTGTAATTCATAATCACAAGGGATGAAAATCACTCGTGAAATTATAGGACTCTCGAAGAATAAATTACAAAACAAGTTCGTCTGAGAAAAAAAAAAATGTTGGATATCAAGAACAGCACTTTACAAGGGTATAAACTAATTTTATTGGATCACACAACGATACTAAATTTTACCGTTGATTAATACAGACAATACTAGTAAGCGGGTCAGTTCCATAAGCCAAACTGTTTCCTTCATCAAATTTCAAAGAACGAAAAGGATCTTTTATTGCAAATAAAAATCCTGATTGCAACACATTGAAGTACATAATTCTCTGCCATAGAAATCTTCCCAAATATGCTCAACTAATGTTATGCAAACAGCAAAGCAAAAAATAAAGTGAGATCAACTGTTGTGTTTGATTTGGCACTGGATCACGTTCAACGTGCTTTGGAACGCATTATTCGTGTAAAACAAGCGCACTAAATCAAACTAAAAAAGGTTTTTGTTTATTCCTTTTACAAAACTAAAATAAAAGTGATGACATATTAACAAAACCTGTTGAATATGCCTCATATTGTGTCGTCAGTATATATATACACAGAGGTCCCGTTCAATACTCCCATGGCAACCAAGGAAGCTTGAAGACAACGTCCTTGGAACTTTTTTCGAGACCTAATATTGTTGTAGGTCTCGTATTTTATTATTTGTAATTTGAACTTGGATTTATCAATAACTATGGTGCTTAGAGTATATAAGCCAATATATTTCCTTGTAATATGAATGCAATTATACAAGTGTGTGAGAGAAATATAATGAATAGCTGAACGTATCCCACATTAGGTGAACCAGGATAAACTGTGTTATTTTCTTCTTCCATTTTCTCTCTTTCTCCTATCTCAATTGTGTGTGATTGCTCGATACCCAACAAAACCAACCATGGCTAAAATAAAGACAGAAAAACGAAAAGAGAACACAAAAAATATTAAAAGAGGGGGTGGACAAATGAAAGTGTTTATCCCGATTGAAATTGAATGTTTACAAATTACAACTGCGATTTGAAATACCATCGCCCGACCTGCATTTTTGCCATTTAATATTTGGAAATTGGACTTGTTTCAACAATAATTCCCTCCAGCTTCACAACCTGAAAGAATCTAACAAAAAATATATATAAAAAGAAAGGTTCTTAATCTATGTTGTAGCTTGTTGGAAAGGTCGATCGAATCAAAAGCTCCTGCACAACATTGCATCTATACTCATGTTACTTGTAACTAGCAAATTTGGGCAAGGAAAGAAACCATGCCTAAAAATTTTGGGTCCCGATCCTCTTTCAAAATTTTGCTAGCACAAATAAGATCAGAATTTAAACTTCTGTTTAGGCTTTTTCATCACGGCACATCCAGGGTCCTCTGCATTCTGCAGCAAAACAAACTTAGGTGAATTGTAAAAGTCTCTAGGAAAATAACCAGTCACATTAACAAGTAGTGACCTTTGGCTTTTTGTTTTTCTTTTTCTCTTTCTTCTTTTTCTTCTTCTTCTTCTTCTTGCATTCCTTTACCTCAGATAGTTCATTCTGTTCTTCTTCACTAGAATCCTATCAAGATCAGAAACAAACTGAGAAAGTGAAAAGGCAGATATCTCAACAACTACTCAGACACCACTTAACAGTAATGAAATAAGAACCTTAGAATCAGAGTCACCAAAGGAGTTCACATGCCGAACATTTCTTCGTGAATTAGAAGAACCACCTAAAGTTGTAGGGAATCATAAAAATTACACTTAACAACTCCCACAAATTCAATTAAAGACATAGGATATAGAAACTAAAATATCACATAGAACAAGCAAGCTATAGTATAAACATTAATCATGATTGCCGAGTTGATGTCTGTCTGTATTGGTATGTTCTACTAAAATAATTCCTCCTCTATTCCGTATTTTTTATTAAATAGCAGAAGAAAACCACCATTATTCTTTTCTACTAAACATGGCCAAGAAGATAAATATAAGCATCAAATAATCACAAGCCAAGCCAAGCCAAGCACAGCATTCCCACAATAGTCACAGCAAAAACACACACTTGACGCAAAATAACAGTAGTAAATAAATTTTAATTTCTCATACATGAGTTAATAAACAAATAAATAAAATAGTTTTTATTATTAAATCGGTCCCTGTACTTATCTGCACTTTGTTATTTTGATCCAATACATCAAAATTGTAAGTTATTGTCCCTCGACAAGCAAATTTAATGTGTTTTGACTTTTCATAATGTGGCTTATGGTGCTGCTGTTAAGACCACCAGCAGAAACAAAAATTGGCGGTGTTAAGCTGCTAGAAATTTCTTCCACAGAAGAAAACCTTCTGGAAATTTTACATCGGCAGAAATTTTTTTTTACAATTTTACACCGCCATAAAATATTTGTAGCTCTGTTACAGCTGGCTAAGTTAACAGAGTAAGAAGACAACTAACGACACAGACCAAACCACATTAAATTTGTTCGTTCAAGGTCTAAAACTTACAGTTTTTCCACATAAGGTCAAACTAGGAAAGTGCCAACAAGTATATAGGGAGCGAATTAATAATTAACCCAATAAAATATCAATAACTGATCTAATACACAAAAAGGAATGCAATTTTAAAACACTCTCAGCATAAGAAATTTTACAAAAGTCAGCACAAACTAGGATTAAATGATGGTATAAAAACTCTTTAGAGTACACTCTAATTAAAATTCAAGACAGGGAAGAGAGATAGAGAAAGAGTTAGAAGTGTTACTTGTATAGACAGTTTCTTTGGCATTATTGACAGCAAGTTCAAGGATATCAGGGTTAATAGATGCCAAACCATTTGGGTCCTTCAGCTTTCTCTCCAGAAACTTGGCCAAAGCAGCTGCTTTATTCGTCGCCAAGGGTCCACCTGGATGAGCCAGCCTGTAACAAAAATCCACCAATCGAAAATTCACGTCAGACCCACTAAAATTGAAGGGGTGAGTAATGAAACTGTGGATTCAAAATAAAAAATTTAATCATGGGGCTAGCAATGAAGTGTGAAATTGAAAAGGGGGCAAAAACCCTAAAATGAGGAAGAAGCGAACCTAGTTTTGGAATTGGAAGGGCGGGGAAGAGGGGCGAATTTGCTTCCACGAAGCGCGCGTCTTTCATCTTCTGTCAGAGTTTCGATTTCTTTCACCATTTTCGAATTTGGGGGAAAATCTCCTATGTCTGCGTCTCTCTTCCTTCAAAAATCGTAGTTACTCAGTTTCTTTCTAGTTCAAATTCAATTTGATTTATTGCGCACAAAAAAAAAAGAAAAATATATTTGACATGGATCATTGATGGTTCATGGTTGACTAGGTTGGAAAACTCGTAAGAATATTTTATTTAAAATTCATTAGAGTTGTTATTTATTTATTTTATGTAAAAAGATTTAGAAAGTCTTTGGTTTAGAAAAAATAAATAAAGAGGAGAGAAATAGAAAAAAAAATAAAGTGTAAAAAATGAGTCTTATAAAATATAATATAAAACTTATTTGATATTTTTTTCCCTTTTAAACAAACAGAACCATAAGAGAATATGACACACAAGCACGATATTCACCTACTTTCTTTTTTAAAAGAAAAGATCCTTCCTTGCTTCACTTGAGTAACCTCTTATGTTTTTATTATGCTTAATAAATTAGATATAATACTCTTTTAATGTAAAATTTTCATTTTTACCTTAAATGTTTTATACAAATTAATTTCTTTTATATTTTTTAAATCATATTATTAATAGACTTTGCAAAAATTTGACAGATTATTTTTAGTGAAATTCTTCTTTTTCAATCACATTTTTTTCATCCATAAAACTCAAATCCAATATCTTGTCTAAGAATATTAAATTCAATATTACTCAACCCAATGACTTGTTGGTAATTAATTTATTTTATTTTACTTCTTTTAGTCATTTTAACTAATTAACAAAGATTTAAAAACTTTGGTAAAAATACTTATTAGTCTTAAATTTATAGAAAAAAATTATTTGAACTTTTCAAACTTATCCTTATTTTAAAATTCACCATTTATTTTAATATTTCTCTCCTTATTTGAAAATTTAAGGTAGACTTAAAATAGTAAATGCTTTGTAGATTTTATAAAATGACTTACAAAAAAGAATAACAAATTCTTTAGAGCGTGCGTTACTTATAATGAAATGTGAGTAATTTTAGTCTCAACTATTTACACTCCAAAATTAATCCTTTTTATTATTTTTTTTAAATATCCCTTTTCTCTTAAACCTGACTTATTTATATTATTTTCAGTAGTTTAAATTTACATGTTTCTCATATAATTTAAAATTTATAAACTCATCTAAACTCCATCCGTTGAAGTGAAAGAATTTGATTTTGGAAAACCTTGCTTTGAAATGTTTATTTTTGGCATAGCAGAGAGTGTAATGCTCCTTAATATGCAACGCTTTGGAATGTATCATTGACATTTACCATTAGCCGTGCAACTGAAGAGAGTTGCTTAAATCATATGCCCCACTATGAGATAAGCACCGATCACTTATACAAACAATTGTTGCTTATAGTTTTTTTTTTTTTTTTTTCACATCAGCATCAGCTCATCTAATGATACAACTTAATATGCAACGGTTCCTTATTCATAAGCTACTCCGGCTATAGTTGTTCATAAGGTAAACAATCAAACCCTAAGTAAGGATTATTAATCAAGAAATATAAAACAACAGTATCTCAATCTTCATCCTCATTTTTTTTCCTTCAAACTTGATATCTTCACAGCATGGAATGATTACAGAAGTTGTGCTCCCCCACCTTGCTGGTATCTATGTCAGGAGCACAATACATTTGAAGATAATACGAATGGGGAGAGATGAATAAATTTGGGGCAATCAAATACTCTGAATTTACAGGCCTCTTTCTCAGCCTAAAATCTTAAAAAGAGGCAATAAAGCAAGAGGCCAATCCAATTGTATTACAATGAAATGAGAGATAAAATCACCGTGAAGAAAGCACTTTCAATGGTTTGGACGAGTGATGGTGGCTAGTTGGATGGATGCTCAAGTGTCATAACCACAGCACATACCATTTTACTTCTCCATTCACCAATCCAAAACTAACCACCAATGAAGAACTTGAATATGTCACTCAATGAAACAATACCTTCTACACGCTTGCTGCCAGCTTCCACGATGACAAGCCGCCTGACACCTGACTCCAGCATTAAACACAATTAAAGCTTTCAACAGGACAATCTTCAAAATGAAATCAATGCAAATCAGGATAAACTAAATCTTAACTGCTATATCAACTTAACAAAAAACACAAACAAATTGAAGATCACAGTTGTTACTTGGGCTCAACTCTTCATTGTTTATATTGACACTCAATTCGCTTGGTGTATCCAACTCTATTAACAAAATCCTAAGAAATAGTATATGCTATGAAAAATAGATTAAAAAAAATAGTCCTATTACAGCTTTATGACTAGGCCACCTTACATCTACTTTCTACTATCAAGCAACTAATTATTTTAAGTAAGAGTATTTTAGTCAATTTTCATTCGGTTTTCAAAGCCTAAAAGGAGAAAAATATGCCAGGCCACTAGTGTCTGAATTTAGTTTTTATTTTTGTGAACATTCATTATGGGTGCCATTACACCTGCTAAATCAATAATTAATACAATGATGGGGATAAACAAAAGAACTACTTTTTTCAGTATGGCTGAGGAAAACCATCAGATAGTTGCTGGAGGAAAGAGAGCTAACCCAAGGTCAACATAGGAAATTGGAATCACATTGTTGAGCATGGCACCCAGAAACAACATAAATATAGCAGTTATACATATGTAAAGTAAAATAATTCTCTATTCCCCATGTTCAGTGAATTTGGGGGTAGAAGTCTACAAAATAAGATGTCTTTATCAATATTTGAAGATACAAATGAATATTGGCAAGATCTGAAAGCTAACCCAGAAATGAAAAAAAGAAAATTAAATAAAAGTAAGCTTTGAATGAACACTGAACAGTCAACTGATCACATAACTGCATATAAAATGAAAGTGAAAGTCATGCTTTCATCAGAAAGGGAAAACAAGAGCACCTGGATTTGCCAAGCGTTCCATCACTTTATGCAGAGGATCAGAACGCAAACACATCTGACATCTTTGACTTCTAAGCTCATAGGGACTATATGTGTCCTGGCCCAACTGCAAAGCCTGGACAATAAAGCATGCAAATGAGGTCATAAGAAAAACATTTAAAAAAGCCATCATATCAATAGATAAAGTATGCAAACTTGGCTTGGCTTAGAATACAGGCTGACAAAGACACTAACATAGTAAAGGAATTCCCTTATTCCAAGAGTATGGCTTGTCTGTCTTACTCCATTTAATAACTATTTATTGACATTGAATGTCATTAAACCAATCCCTGGATTGAGAATTCTCATTAAATAGATCAGGTCTACAAAATTTTATATAATTTATGAGGAAGATACGTAATCAGAACATATTTGTAATTTTCAATTTTCAAAACATAGATTGTTATGTTGGCAGAAGTTTATAGGTATGCAAAATGGAGAAGAAGAAAAAAGACTTGCCTGATGAACAGTCATTTCGTCAAGATTAATATGTGTATATGCTCTGTTCTTTGCCAAAGCTGTTATGTCACTGTCAATAAAAAAGGGCAGGGTGGAAAAGTTATATTATACAAACCATTGCAAAGAATGAAATGCTAGCACAATTTAATGCTTGAACCCTAGACTGAGACATTATAGTATATCAAACAAGGCATCATGAAATATAATATTAAGGATATAAAACACAACAGACCTCCGACAATATATATCCAGTAATGAGTCATTATCATCAACTATTGGTATTGAGCTTACTTGGGCTGCAAAAGCACAGGGCAAGAATTAATGTACGTAAAATTAAGCTTTTGCTCAAAGAAAATATTTCTTTTACATTTTAATGCTTGAATAAAAAACAGTATCACCCCATAAAATTCATGTTCTCTTTTGATGATTAATCACACATTAAAATTCTTCTCATAGTGGAAGACAGTGCTCTCTATCATCAGCCTAATACCTCAGAAGTATAATAGGATACCAATTTCTTCATTCTTTCTCTCTGTTGCTTTTCTTTTTGATACACTATGTTCAGGGTCAGACAAAAAGTTCACACCTTGAACTAATAAATTTAGGGCTGACGCAAGAGAAGCGGTTGGTCTCAACATTGCCAGAGGCCGCCGATTTGATTCCCCAATTTTGGGCACCCACGTGCCCACAGGTATTGCACAGATTGGAAGTTGAAGTACAGGCAAGGAACTAGAGCAGTGCCTAAAATACCGGCAAATGCCTGAAAAATCAATTTGGTAAGGATCAAGCATACCAAATAACATTATTAAAGAAAGCTACCAAGAAAGCTTACATTTAAGTATTCCTGAAAGTGAAGCAATATGTAGTAACTGTGGAAATGAAGCATCTTCAGAAGATGAATGGATAATAGGAACAGTTGAAACCTCCTTTTGCAAGATCTTCATGGCAAGATCTTTCAGATTATCATATGGCCCTGCCTGCATCATAAAAGAATAATACAAAAGGATGTCAAATATACTGAACTAATAGTACTACAGTGGTGCAATGCAATAGACAGGTACCTTTAATTAAAGAATACAATAATAATTAGTAAAACCAGTCAATCATTTCATGATTTCAAACACATATAAGTCTAGGCAAAGACATAGGCAACTCCATCCCTAGAAAATTTAGATTCAAGATCCTCTTCCTTATGGTCCATGACTTTTTTTTTTTTTTTGCTCAGCAAAAATATATATTATATATGATTATAAAAGTTACAAGTATACCATATGAGAATGTACAACCTATCTAACACTAGCCAGATCCACAGGTAGCTTATACAACTTATGGTCCATGACTTGACTGTCAAACAGCATGGTGGATTGGCATTGAGGGACATGATATGAAAAAAGAGAAGCTAGAAATAATTGCTTCAACTTCGAATGGATCTGAGCCACTTATATGCATCCTAAATGATACCCAAACACCCACAAAGACACTTGGTACTCAAAACATACTGAATTTAATTTGATGAAACAAAACTAAAAAAGAACAAAAGATTAACAAGAATAATGAAGGAGAAACAGTATTTTATTTATCTTTTTTGACAAGGAAAGGACCAAAGCTTAGTAGACACATGCCAATTTCTTCCCAATCTGAAATAACAAGTGAAAATGGGATGGGCAGTAAATAGTCATAATAATAATTTTTGACAATTTGAAGCCCTAATATGTTGGCTAATATATAACCACTCAAGGTCATGGTATCATTACATTGGAGTTTGGACAGTAAAAACAGGATTAGAAATAAAAACAGAAAAAAGGGACAAAGTAAAGATGGTCACTAAAAATGAATAAAAAACATGAAAAAATAGACGAAATAAAGATATTGTGAAGAAAAAAAGGAAAGAAGATAGTATTTAACTCAGAGGGTTTAAAGAAGTTCTGGTCACCAGAGTTTGAGTCACTGGAGTCATAATTGTCGGCAGGTGGTAGAATGTAATGAGAAGCAACAGGCCCAGGAAAGAGCGGGAGAAGATAACATGCAGAAGATTGAAGAAAATTCTAAAAATCCTATTCAAAACTCTTAAAAAATTAATTTAAAAAAATAAGGGAAAAAACGTCCATCTCTGCCATGATCGCTATAAACCACTATGGCCACAAAACACCACAAAGCAGGAGGCAAATGGCAGTGCACATCAAAACCACACCACTATTCCATTATGGTGGTGCATAATCACCAAATTTAACAATCTGTAAATTCTTTTCCATTCATTTAAGCTTGTTACAGACACTACTCTACATCTGACCTCATTAACCTTTTACCCAGAGATAGAATTAACAAAAAAAAAAAAAATCCACAGCAATAATTAATTCAAGCTGCTCATGTTACACCATTATGCACATGCATCTTTGTATATATTTTCCAAAACACAATATGCAAGTAATAGAAAAATGAGCCCTATGACATACTAAAGCCATAAAAAAAAACACGTACATGGATAAAACATCTTGAAAATCCAGTTTCATGTCCATTGTTCTGTCTATTTAGATACGACTTTCCTTCTTTCCAAGCTGATATGGTATGTGTTTCAAGCTCCTCTTCTGTCAGATTGGATCCATGATTCCCCAGCTGAAAATAGGACAACAAAAAGTTTCAACAAGCATTGTTGCAAACTACACATGTGTGCACACACAAATAAACTTTAAGGTATCCATGTAAAAATTGAAGAATAACTGCTAGTGATGCACAATGGTCACAAAAGAAACTAAAAAACTACATACCCCATTGGTCAGAGGCTCCACGTTATGCGCAGATATGGGGAAGAGATATTGTACGCAGACCCTTAAATATGCAAAGAGACTGTTTCCGGATTCGAACCCATGACCAACAAGTCACAAAAGAAACAAAGCTATATATTCTACTAATAATCAACAATAGTAAGTTAACCGACAAATTTTCTTCTTCTTAATAGTTAGCAAACAAATTTAAAAGCACACTCTCAAGTTAGGATTCTACTAATTTTTGTAGTCATCTCTTCTCCTTAAAAGTAGAAGCGGATCCCTCTAGCTTTCGTAACAGCCCTGTTTATAGTTTTTTCTTCACTAAAAGAGATACTTTTACTCTTTGGAGCTTCTCTGAAAATGGACCTAAAAATTTGTTTGGCCCAGCTCTTCCTTTTAATCAAGAAGAGAAGCTCAAAAAGAGTTGGGCCAAATGATAGTTTAATAAGCATCTTTGTTTCAGGTCACTGCTTTTGCAGCAACATGAGAAGAAAGAAAGAAAAAAACGTTCTATATAGTAACTCGGAAAATGGAGTATGGACTCTGGCTCCTTCTGGTGTGTTTTCGTGTAACCTAGCTCAATTCCCAAATCTCCAGAGATTCCTCCTTGATAAATCCTTAGACAGTCCAAAAGTCCCTCCAACACCCAAATCTGTTGTTTGCGATTTGCGAGGAAGCTATTTTCCACTGGAACAATATTTTGTGGGATTTTTTAGGAGAGGATGAAGAATCCTCATATTTTAAAACAAATTCTGTTGATTCACAACTAGCTTTCAAGAATAAAAATACAGGTTTTTCATACATTTTTCTTTTTTGCCTTTTCCTTTCATTACCAGGTTTTGTAACTTGTCATACCTCTTCTATCTATATGACATATAATAGACTATCTGTCACAGCATCACAAATCATCACCATAAAAGCATTGTATTCAGAAAGCTTACCAATACAAAGAAATAATGATCCTAAACTTATGACACCTCTGTTAAAATATAAAATAAATACCTCTCTTAAAATTAAAATAAAATCTGAAGCACTAAGAACACCAACAAATTGCCCCTTGCAGAAGTCCCAAAGTGGAGCCATGAAAACTCCCTGCAAATTATCCAGATCAGCAACATTGCATATGCAAATTTCGAATCAGCAATTCACACTAAAACTAAGAAAGCTAATGCATATAAAGGAATAAGGATTAAGAAAAAGACTTAAAATCATTGTCAAAATAAATGGTCAAATTCCATAGAACAATTCAAAAGCATGAGTTCATTCTCACCTATTTACCAGGGTAAAGCCATTTAAAATGGCACCAATTTGTTTGGCAAAAATTACTAAATATGCTTAAAGGACTCTGGAAACTTTCGTTTCATCTGAGAGAAAAAAATAGCTACCTGCTCATGCAATATATGAAATGCCTGTTTCACGGGTAGATCAACATCCAAAGCAACAACCTGTGACCAGGAGTCACTATCACTATTAGTAATTTTATCATTCAAGTTTGAGGTTTGTAAATTTGATGTAATGTAGGCAAATCATAATGTCCAAAATAAAGGGTCAAGGTAAAACTTCCAAACCTTGCCTGACTCGGGAAGTAATTCATAAGCGGTGTGTGAAGATAGAAATGCAGAAATACGCTGACGGGATATCTGTACATCAGTATCTGATATTCTTGGCAGCACCTCACTCAAAGTACCATCAGTCAACCGGACCTGCTTATTAAGTGAATAACATAATATACTTAAAGTCTGAACAATTAAACATCCTGTGCAAGTAAACGAGATGCAGTTTCAGTTTTCAGACATGAGAGGCAATCATATTATAAGATGCTACAGAACAAACATGAGCAATAAGACATTGTAAGTTACCATGTTCACAATTTATAACAAATAAGGAATCAGAAAGATTATATTTAATTTCATTCCAGAGAGGAGAGTCAACAGACCTACATAGATTAATATTGCTGGAATACAGATCTTAACATCTAAAATGAGTTACAAAACATTCTCTAGAGACCAGTCAGATCATAGTATTGACCCTACTTTTTGAAATTCCATTCACAAGTACAACATAGCCAGAATACAAAGAGCAGCCATGTCACTAAAAACAAACACAAATGTCAAGGTAAGACTAACTCTCACCATTCGGCGAAAAGCATCATTATCCACATCCATGCTATTTCCAGAAGCAACGTCTGGTGGTAAAACAGGCATGTAGTTAGGATCAGTGGCCAAGAAGACAGTGTTGACTATCCCATATTCTCCAGGTACATAAGGTTGATGTTCATCATGCCGCCATTCTCCATCAACAAAAAACTTGTACTGCATTCAAATAACTTCATAATAAGTATCCAAACACCAGGAATCAAGGTCAAACATTTTCTACGAATAACATCTTTTCAAATCCACCAGTGTGTATCATAATCCGCGACTTGAAATCCCAAACATGAGCAACATATGGCACCTGACCTCAAACTCAGATAACAATTATTGACAAAACCAAATAACATTTCACAAAGAAAATCAAATAACTATTATAAAACAGGAACTAGCATTCTAAACCTTTGCAAATAACCTCAAGCACCATATCCAATTACACTTTCATATCAACCAGACTCCGCATTAAACCATGAATTTTATAATTTTGATTATTTAGCAGCAATATAGAGTACAGTCAGTGCTATTACCCTCACAAGCTAAAGGAATGTTTTGTTACCAAAACATCTCTCTAAATAACAGCCAATACGAATAATCAAATCCACAAAACCATCAAACACAACACACACAACACTAAGTTAGTAACACAATCATAAACTGACCTGATGGTAACCGGGTGGCAAGTTATAAATCACTTGAAACACAGTTGGACAACCTTCCACTGGCGACATCGGTAGAAGCTCCAACCACCTTTCAGACCAAAATTTACATTAAGAGAGATAAGCAAGATTAAACTAAAACATTCTAGCAAAAACATTAAGATGTTCATGAAACAATCAACAAAATTAAGCACCGTGTGAAAGAACCACTGAGAAACACACTCCTTCCTCCATATGGCCACACAAAACGCATGGGAATTAGCACTGTCCCTGCCACACCACCCGCAGCATCCCTTGCAGAATCCATGCTCTGACCAAACATTCAACCTCGAATTAAGTGCTACTTTGAGAATACCGTCCAAGCACCACACTTCATCGCAGCTTCTCCGGCTCCCACGTTGCAAATTCAAGTGAATGCCGCGCCAATTCAATGCACTACGAAGCCCAAAATAGAAAGGACAAAAGAAAGAAAGAAAAAAATCTACCCCAAATCAAAAAAACCACTTGCCAAAAAAGAAAAAGCTCAGACTTTGATGCTTGATTAGACGGGAAAGTCAAAAGGAGAAAGTGCCCATTTCTCACTGCAACTGAACCCACGAAGAAACTGAAGCGGGTACGGAAATGAAAAAAACACTCTTAATTAAATTTGCAAGCAACAACAATTGACTAGAAAGCACAAAACCCTAACCCTAAATTGAAAAAACCTACCAAACTCAACCTGGAAGAGCCGTGAACTTGGAAAAATCTGAGAAAACCAAAGCAGAGAGAGAGTCTAAGAGGGAAACAGAGAAAAATTCGAAACCCTATTGAAACATCAGAAGAAATTAGTGTGAGAAAACCGAGAGATTTATCCCCGAAGGGGAAAAACAAAAGAAATAAAATTAAATAAAATCGTAGAAATTTAAATTAAAAAAAATCGAATAGGGTCAATGAATTATTATTATGAAGGTGCGAATTGCTAAAGGGAAAATTATGTGAGTCAGTTTGTGAAATTGGAAAAAAATGGAATAATAAAAGTGGCAGTTAAACTGTAAAAGGTGTCACATAGGAAGTGCACCTGCGGTTCTGTTATTTGATTTTGATTTGATGAAACTATTTATTTGTTTATTTCATGCAAATCAAAATTTTCGCAGGTAAGAAGTTTTTCGTATTTGTTTTCTGTTGTCTTCTTCTTTCTATACCTTTGACAAGTGTCTGTGGTGGTCAGTCCCAAATTTTTTATAAAAAAACATATTAGAAAAAGCAATTACCTCTTTCTTTACATAAAAAAAGTACATATAATAAGAAAAGGGGTTAATTGATTAACTCCTTTCTAAGTAAGAACAAACGGATTTATACTATTGGTTTAAATTTTAACCCTACACAGAAACAAACATCTCAATGTAATTCAAAGATAAGTCCTCTACAAGTTAATTAAAATATTTTATGAAAAAATTATAATTGCATACTTTATCTTTGTATTCTTGCTATGTAATCTTAAAAAAAAATTATTTTTACATGTGCACTGTACAAGATAAATATTTTTTTATATAATTATATTTTATATTTTCTGTGCAGTGTAAAATAAATATTTAATTTTATATAATTAAATTTTATAATAAATAAATGTTTTTAAATGTATAAATTATATTCTATATTTATAAAGAACAATTTAAATTAAAAGTGGTATTTATGTGCAGTACATAATATAAATGTTTATTTTATATTTCAAATATAAAAGTTATATTATGTTTAAAATTCATAATACATAAATACTTTAGAATACATAATTTATATTTTGAGTTTATGATGAACAATTTGAAAAATAATAAAGAAACACTAGAGAGGAGGGTTAAATTGTGTCTTGTCACTTTTGCAAACTTTTAAAAAAAAATTGCACACGTTTTTTTTTCTTCATTTTAACCCCTTATGTATATATAAGATTGTTCACAAAATGTGATGAATAAAAAGATAAAGAAGAGACATAGGACATATATGTTTATATCGTTTTATAAATCAAAAGTTATGTTAGTAACAAAACTAGGTTTGATGAAAGGGGGACTCACTACGCCAGAAATGTAATTATATAGCGACAATTATACAACACTTATTTAAAAAGTGTTTTACGTTATGATATGGAAATTTGATATAGTGCTTATTTAAACAACTATTGTAAAAAACCAAAAACGACGTCGTATTGTTCGATCACTAATTTAACTAGTGACTTCTCCTTCTCACATTCTCCTTCACGGGCTATTCTTTTTCTCACCCTACTTCACGCTTCAATGCCTCACGTTGTCCTTCATGCCTCCGTTCTTGCTATCCTTCATGGCCACCAGCCCACCACGGTCTTGACGCTCATCGCTGACTCTCGCGCCATCGGAAGCTTGTCAAAAGCTGCACCAGAAGGATTGTCCAACTGAGCTAGGCAATGAGGCGTAGGCTCGCATCAAGAACGTTTGAGAAAATGAGACATAGCAGGAAGAGAGGGTTATATATATTGGGGATTAGGATTTTTTTTTCTTATTTGGGCCTAATATGGTCAGATCCACGATATTGCTTCCTGTACTTCTTTAATTGCTTCCTGCAATTTCCATTTTGTATTCTAAAATGGGCTAATTGCATTTCCTAATGGACTTTTCATTATACAATGGGAAGTGCATAAAACAATAATAAGAGTGCAGAAAATTTATCTACACTCTTTTTTTTATTAGAAAAAAATGGGCTCCTAGCTCATTTTATTTATTAAAAACTGGACTTGTTTTAATTTAAGTAGTTGCTATTTACACTCTTTTTTATTATTAATACACTTTACTTGTGTTATCAACTTTAATACTTCAATTGTTATTTTGGATTTTTGAGTATGGAACTATGGATGAATTTTTTTTAATCAAATAATGTTAGTTATATATATTTATATATAATATAATTTTAAATTTTTTAATATAGATCGGGTCAAATCGGACCAATTACTGGCCCATCGGTTGGACCACTGATCCACTACCTCGATCGGGTCAATGACCGAACTGGATTTTATAACAATAGACCCTCTACTTGTCAAGGCTACTACCCTCAACACCGGAAAATCTATTTCGCCCACAAACCGACTCAAAGCTTGGGGGCTTATGTACTGTCTAAGGTCCACAAAATACACGTGACGTTCCAGTAAACATGTCAGCCCTGTCACAAGAGCACGAACGTCTCACCATTAGCAGCCGAGCTACTCGGTCGAACAGGTTATCTTTAAAACCTCATTATTTGAATATTAACGATAATGTTGCAACCTCTTTATCAACAGGCAGGTACTCAATTATCTATAAGATACACATTATTTATAAGCAACAATTATTTACTAGCTATTATCTACAAGCTGATAATTATTTGCAAGGGTTGTTACACAATTGTAACAAACCTTACAAACAAGGATCCACAGCTCCTACTCCACTTTATAAGTATCAAGTTCTATCTCACCTTTTTCATTTCTCATTGTAACATAACTCACGTACTTGAACGTCAGAATCCTTTATTTAGCAGGTCCCCCCTCTTGTCCTCCTAACAAAGGGTACTCACAGCCCGACATGCGAGATCGTGGAACCACTCTTGACCATGTCGACCCTGACTTGGGTCAGTTCCAGATTTTGGTAAGTACAATATTATTCTTCTTTCTTTCCTCAATATAGAATTACTTTTGAGCTGTGCACGAATTCTAAGATCAAAATCAATGGTTCACAAAATTCATTTTTTCAAAGGAAAGATGTGAATGCTTTTGTAAAATTCATTTTGCCTTAAAAGTAATTCTTCGCCTGAAAACCAAACATGCACGGTCAATGCATATCAATCTAAATTATACAAATTATTCTTATTGCAAGAACAGCTGTTGAATCACCAAAGATTCAATTGGGCTATTTTGATTTTGCATGGAGCCACCCATCCCACACTACGTATAAACAAAACACAGAGCAGAAGAGAGGAAAAAATTGTCAAACATTCACAAACCAAACTTTCCGAGAATTTTCCTTCTCTTCAATCCCAAATTCATCAATCACAACATTCACAAAGTTTAGAAGGCAATTCAAAAAAAAAAAAAACTCAATGGATTCCCTTCCTTCTGTTTTGTCCTCCATGGTGTTATCTCCCACGCACCAACCTTTTTCGCTGCACTTCATCTCTTTAATAAGGCCCCACATCTTGTATTCAATCCAATCTTGTTTTAGCACCGCAGAAGAACAAGAATAACACCATGGGGTTGTCATTAATAATAATTTTTAAAATGTCACATGATTTCTATTTTTAGAATTTGTGAAGAAAATAAGGAAAACATAACAAAATAAACACCACTCAATTATGTTTTTATACTAGTACCTTGACTAGTTGTGACTTATGAGGCATTTGATGGTTGCTAGTGTATACTTGACTGAATTTCAATTTTCAACCATATATTTTGAGAACTAATAAGCATGATCGTTTGATAACTCATCCTTAATTTTCTCAATGGCTCTGAATTATGTCAAGTTTCCACAGTTAATCTACTCCCTATATAGTTCAAGCCACGTAAGTTAAGTGTCAGCTACCGATAATTTTGCTATAACTTATTTCCCACTTATAGAAATTTAAATTTCTTATAAGTCAGCTAAGGATAGTAATATACGTGGGTCAAGCCATGTGATGGCAGCCAGTAGCAAGTCAAAAAATTGGGTTGAAGATTCGGTGCAGACAAAGAAAAAGGAAAGAAAACGGGCAATAAAGGAAGAAAACGTTAGCACGCATTCAGTGCAAGGAATTCACATTGTAGTGTGATGATGCGCTATAAATAGAGCAACTGAACCAAAGTAGAAAAAAAAAATATCAACTTCTATAAGTGAAAGAAAAAAATAATGAGTAAATCCAAAGAGTGTAAGGTGTGGGGAAAAAATACACCAGGAAAATTTTTGGGTATCATCTCTATTACTCCTTGGTACTTTAGTTACATAAATTGTAGTATTTGAATAGGAGAGGGGTCTCACTGGAAACATTATATTTGTACCTATTGTGTGAAAAGAGTGTGGAAAGGATTTTGTAATTATCCTCCATATAGTATAATATTTTTCGGAGTTTGTTCGATGGTTTTTGACTCGATATTAGAGCGCTTCCCACGTCAAAATTTGGTGTTCCTTTTGTCTATGCTTTGCACATATTTATATATTCTTGTTGCTGCACTATGTTAGTTTGTAGATCCAGTTCTATCAAATCTACTTTGGTGCTCATTGTTACATCACAACATCATTAATTTACATTATGAATCCATCCTATACCCCAAAAATAATAGAAATAGCAAGCCTTAGGCTATCGTTTATAACTGGCATGCTATTAATTGTGACCCAGGCCTCTGCTGCATGCAAAACTCTAGTAACAACTTGTTGGACTCGAAGTTTTGATGCTCACAATGAGTCAGATATTAAATTAAGGGCTTTGATCAAAATAGAGGATCGACCTAATTTGACTAACCACATGAAATAATAAATAGAAAAAGTGTTATTTAGATATGCACTAAGTGTGAAGTATGTTTGTCACTACTGCATGACTTCTTCCTTCTAAAGCACGAGAAGACCATAAACTGTCATTTAGAAAATTTGTAAGAGTAAATTCTCTTTGATTATCTAGACTTAGATTGATGTCTGATGATAAAGTTCATTATTCTATTGATAAATGTCTTATCAGTTTAAGTTAATAAGAAAAATTTGTTTTTCCAATTAAACAAAATTTGCATATTTAATTTTATAGATAAAGTCTATTTTTGTTTTGATAAATAAGCTTATCTAATTAAATCTAAACATAATTTGGTTGTTATAAAAATTAACATAAACAAAGATTTGAAAATAAAAAATGTGTTTATCTATATCTGTATATAAATAAAGTATCATGGGGTCTAAGAAAAAAGTGTGAATTTTTCTTGAGTTATATTGGCAATCTAAGTTATAGATTTGCACTCCCCTACTTGGATGTGGAAGACTACTCATAGAATTGCCCCCTTACTTGATGTATTGATCATCATGGCAGTGTGACCTGTGGTGATTTTACTCCTTATGGTAGTATATTCTCTTTCACGTTGACGTATTTTTTTGTAGTTGTTACTATTTGTTACATGTACTTACATTCTTCAATTTTCTTTTACTTTGTACCTTAAGGGAAAACAATATGTACCAGTTCTGCAGATAAAACCTTGAGAATATGGAATTCGAGTGGGACAAGTCACAAAGTTGTGTGGGGTATGTAATTCTCTACTTTTAGTGTCTTTGTGGTTTATGAGTCATATAGGTTAGTGTAATTATTAATATCAAAACAATCAGGTTATGTATAATAAGTTTTAAGCACTGAAAACATATTTCTTTCTGTTAACTTTTCGTCCAATATCTATGTGCTTATATATATGAAAAAACATCTTTGTTTGTCTTTCATGCAAAAGTATATATTACTTATTCATCTACATATTTTGTTTCCTCGAAGCATGTTAGATCCCATGACCTTAGTGTATACACCAAGAAGAAGCGTGTGGGGTAAGGAGAGGGAGAATGAAAATATGGATTATTGTTAATTGATGTTCGTTAGTGGCAAGGAAGATAAAGAGAAAGTAATGGATTCTAAACGAGGGGAAGGCGAGGAGTTGGGTTGAAGGGAGGTTGCAGCCCCACAAAGTCCTGTTTTATTTGTCTTCTAATTTGATTTAGGAACCTAATTAAGCATTTTAGGCATTAGTTATTTTTAATTGAATTTAGTTCGAAATGATCACAGAGTCAATTTTACTCCCTTTGTATTTTACTAATAATAAAAGTTGACAATGAAATTTTTTATTATCTGAGTAACGAATCTGAAGCTATTCCAATAAGCAAAGTAAAAGAAAAAAATGTCCTTGGTGGTTAAAAAGTTGGAACAATTGTAACTAACTTTCTCGCCCCCGCTTGATTTGATTTCTTGGCAAAACAATGTCTGAAAACCTTCCTCGCCTCTCCTATGAGAAACATTGTGAGATGCACCTCGGTGTGCAAGTCATGACACTCCCTCATCATCAACAGCTCCGACTCCGCCATCTACCAACACTTCCTTTTTAGCTCCCACTCAAACCCTCGTCCTCCATGATAGAGCGTTTGGCAACTGCTTCGACCATAACCCTTTCCGCTACTTCCTCCGCTGTCCTCTCTGACTCTCGCTCTAAGCTTCTCCTCCCAGCTCACCCTAACATCCACTTTGAACTCAAAGCCAGCCATCTTCGGCGGTCTCATCTGTCTTTCCAACTATTTCTCCTCCATTGTCATCCTCGGCAACCCCTCGCTTCGCCATTACGTCAGACTCCTTGAACCTCGCCTCGAACCCAACAATCATCGTCTACATATTCTTGACTCGCAACAAGTCTTCATGCTCTTGAGCTTTGATTCTCAAACTCGTGACCACAAGGTGGTTAGACTCTCTTGGTCTCATATGCATTATGACTTTCACTGGATTCAGATTTACTCTATTGGCACCGGGGTTTGGAGGGATCTCCCCGCTCCTACTCCCACATATAGCTTGTGTGACTGTGATCAATTTGGTGGTAAGGGCACACTTGACGGGATTGTTTTCTACTGTGCCAAACGCAAGGTGGAAGATGTTGGCGATTTTTGGTACTATTTTGTGCTCTCCTTTGATTTTGACCAAGAGGAGTTTGTTGAGATAATGCTTCCTGAGAGTTTGGCTCGTTCCTCCACTGATTCCATCATGCTTTCTGTCGTCGAAGGAGGTAGCCGTGGCCACCGTGTGAGCATGGGAGCTATACCCTGCTTATTATGCTGAGAACTTGTTTCTACATGATAAGGTAGATGATTTTGTGTCCTATTGAAAATGTAATTTCATGGATGATCCTGGCGGTTTTTGGTACTATTTTGTGCTCTCCTTTGATTTAGACCCAGAGGAGTTTGCTGAGACAATGCTTCCCGAGAGTTTGACTCATTCCTCCTCTGATTTCGTCATACTTTCTGTCGTCGAAGGTAGTGGCCACCATGTGAACCCTTTTCTTACGGTCTACCACTTCCCTTATATGATCAATGACTTCACATCCTCTTGTCAAATTTGGCAGTTGACAGAGTTTGATAGAATGCATTCTCGAAACATCTAGGATCTTCCATTAGATTGCATTGACATCATGGGACTATTCGGTATCATGGTGGCCGGCTTCACGATAAGAAACCAAAGAAGGTCACTGCTGATACTTGTTCAGAGACAATTAGTCTATTCCTTTGACCTTGAGACACAACATTATACAACTTCCAATTGGAAAGGCGCGAGGATGGAAGCTATACCCATGAAATTACATTTTCAATAGGACACAGAATCATCTACCTTCTCAAGTAAAAGCAAGCTCTCAGCATAATAAGGAAGGTATAGCTCTCATCCTCGCACCTTTCCAATTTAAAATTGTATTAGGTGTTGTGTCTCAAAGTCTAAGGAATAGACTAATTGTCCCTTAACAATTATCAGCAGTGACTTTCTTTGATTTCTAATCATGAGGCTAGCAACCATGATACCGAATAATCTCATGATGTCAATGTCATTTAATGGAAAATCATAGATGTTGCTCCAAGATTGCACTCTATCAAACTCTGTCAATTGTCAAATTTGACAAGAGGATCTGAATTTATTGATCATATAAGGGAAGTGGCAGACAGTAAGAAGAGGGTTCACACGGTGGTCACTACCTTCAACAACAAAAAGCATGACGGAATTAGAGGAAGAATGAGCCAAACTCTCGGGAAGCATTGTCTCAGAAAACTCTTGTGGGCCAAAATCAAAGGAGGACACAAAATAGTACTAAGAATCACCAAGATCATTCATGAAATTACATTTTCAATAGAACACAAAACCATACACATTGTCAAGTAGAAACAAGCTCTCAGCATAATAAGTAGGGTAAAGCTCTCATGTCCACGCCTTTCCAATTGAAAATTGTATAAGGTTCTGTATGGTGTAAAGAATAGACTAGTTCCACCTAAACAATTATCAGCACTGACCCTCTTTTGTTTCTAATCATGAGGGCGGTCACATTTAATGGAAAATCACAGATGTTGCTCCAAGATTGCACTATATAAAACTCTGTCAACTGCTAAATCTGACAAAAGGATGTGAAGTAATTGATCATCCGAGAGAAGTGGCAGATCGTAAGAAGTTTCACATAGTGGCAACGACTGGCACCTTCGATGACAAAAAGCATGAAGGAATCAGAGGAGGAACGAGTCAAACTCTCGGGAAGTATTATCTCAACAAACTCCTCTAGCATAAAATCAAATGAGAACACAAAATAGTACCAAGAACTACCAACATCTTCCATGAAATTAGCTTTTCAATAGGACCCAAAATCATATACCTTGTCACGTAGAAACACGCTCTCAGCATAATAAGCAAAGTATAACTCTCATGCCTACGTCTTTCTAATTGGAAGTTGTATAAGGTTTTGTATCTCAAGATCAAAGGAATAGACTAATTGCCTCTGAACAAGTATCAGTAGTGACCATCTTTGGTTTCTAATTAACCATGATACCGAATAGTTCCATGATATCAATGTCATCTAATGGAAAATCATAAATGTTCATCCAAGATTGCACTCTATCAACTACTAAATCTGACAAGAGGATGTGAAGTAATTGATCATCCGAGTGAAGTGTCAGACCGTAAGAAGAGAGTTCACACAGTGACCACAACTACCTTCTTCGATGATAGAAAGCATGACGGAATCAGAGGAGAAATGAGCCAAACTCTCAGGAAGCATTATCTCAGCAAACTCCTTTGGGACAAAATCAAAAGAGAGCACAAAATAGTACCAAGAACCGCCAAGATCATCCATGAAATTATATTTTCAATAAGATACAAAACCATCTACCTTGTCAAGTAGAAACAAACTTTCAGCAGAATAAGCAGGGTATAGCTCCCATGCCCACATCTTTCCAATTGAAAGTTGTATAAGGTTTTGTGTCTCAAGGTGTAGGGAATAGACTAGTTCCCCTAAACAATTATCAGCAGTGACCTTCTTTTGTTTCTAATCATGAGGACGACCACCATGATATTGAACAGTCACATGATGTCAATGTCATCTAATGAAAAATCATAGATACTAACAAGATTACACTCTATCAAACTCTGTCAACTGCCAAATTTGACAAGATGGTCACAGCTGATAATTGCTCAGGGGCAATTAGTGTATTCCTTAGACCTTGAAACAAAGAACCTTATAACACTTACAATGGTAAAGGCACGAGGATGAGGGTTATATCCTACTTATTATGCTGAGAGCTTGTTTCTACGTGACAAGGAATATGATTTTGTGTCCTATTGAAAAGCTAATTTCATGAATAATGTTGGCGATTCTTGGTATTATTTTGTGCTCTCATGTGATTTTGGCCCAGAGGAGTTTCCTTAGATAATGCTTCCCGAGAGTATTTTCCTCTGAATCCGTCATGCTTTCTGTCGTTGAAGGTGGTAGTCGTGGCCACCGTGTGAACCCTCTTCTTACGATCTACCACTTCCCTCATATGATCAATGACTTATCATCCTCTTGTCAACTTTGTCAGTTGGCAGAGTTTGATATAGTGCAATCTTAAAGCAACATCTATGATTTCCATTAAATGACATTGACATCATGCGACTATTCACTATCATGGTGGTCGGCCTCATGATTATAACACTTGAGACTTTGAGACACAAAACCTTATAACACTTGCAATTGAAAAGGCGAGGGGATGAGTACTATACCCACATATTATGCTGACAGCTTGTTTTTACTTGACAAGGTAGATGATTTTGTATCCTATTGAAAGCTAATTTCATGGATGATGTTGGCGGTTCTTGGTACTATTTTGTGTTCTCCTTTGATTTTGCCTAGAGAAGTTTGCTGAGATAATGCTTTCCGAGAGTTTGGCTCGTTCCTCCTCTGATTACGTCATGTTTTCTGTCGTCGAAGGTGGTAGTCGTTGTTGTCACCGTGTGAACCCTCTTCTTACGATCTGTCACTTATCTCGGATGATCAATGTCTTGTCATCCTCTTGTCAAATTTGATAGTTGACAGAGTTTGATAAAGTACAATCTTGGAACATTTATGATTTTTCATTAGATAACATTAACATCATGCGACTTTTGGATATCATGGTGACCGCCCTCATGATTAGAAACATAATAGGGTCACTGCTGATAATTGTTGAGGGGCAACTAGTCTATTTCTTACACCTTGCGACATAGAACCTTATACAACTTTCAATTGGAAAGACGTGGGCATGAGAGTTATACCCTGCTTATTATGTAAAGAGTTTGTTTCTACTTGACAAGGTAGATGGTTTTATGTCCTATTGAAAAGGTATTTCAGGGATGATGTTGGCAGTTCTTGGTACTATTTTGTTGTCTCCTTTTATTTTGACCCGGAGGAGTTTGTTGAGATAATGCTTCCTGAGAGTTTGACTCGTTTTTTCCTCTGATTTCGTCATGCTTTCTGTCGTCGAAGGAGGTAGTCATGACAGCCACCGTGTGAATCCTCTTCTTACGTTCTGTCACTTTTCTCAGATGATCAATGACTTCCCATCCTCTTGTCAAATTTGACAGTTGACAGAGTTTGACAGAGTGCAATCTTGGAGCAACATCTATGATTTTTCATAAGATGAAATTGACATCATGCGACTGTTCAATATAATGTTGGTCGCCCTCATGATTAGAAACAAAAGAGGGTCACTGCTGATAATTTTATAAGGGAAACTAGTCTATTCCTTACACCTTGAGACACAGAACCTTGTACAACTTTTAATTGGAAAATCGTAGGTATAGGAGCTATACCCTGCTTATTATGCTAAGAGCATGTTTCTACTTGACAAGGTAGATGGTTTTGTGTCCTATTGATAATGTAATTTCATGTATGATCTTAGCGGTTCTTGGTATTATCTTATGCTCACCTTTAATTTTGGCCCAGAGGAGTTTGTTGAGATAATGCTTCCCGAGAGTTTGGCTCGTCTTTCCACTGATTCCATCATGCTTTCTGTCGTCGAATGTAGTAGTCGAGACCACCGTGTGAACCCTCTTCTTACGGTCTGTCACTTCCCTTATATGATCAATGACTTCACTTCCTCTTGTCAAATTTGAGAGTTGACAGGGTTTGTAGAATACAATCTTGGAGCAACATCTTTGATTTTCCATTAGATGACATTGACATCATGAGACTATTCAATATCATGGTGATCGGCCTCATGATTAAAATCGAAGAGAGTCACTGCTGATAATTGTTTATGGGCAATTAGTCTATTCCTTAGACTTTGAGACATGGAACTTTATAACACTTGCAATTGAAAAGTCATAGGCATGGGAGCTATACCCTACTTATTATGCTGAGAGCATGTTTCTTCTTGACAAGGTAGATGTTTTTGTGTCCTATTGAAAATATATTTTCAAGGATAATCTTGGCGGTTATTGGTACTATTTTGTGCTCTTCTTTGATTTTGGCCCAGAGGAGTTTGTTGAGTGAGAGTTTGGCTTATTCCTCCTCGGATTTCGTCAAAGGTAGTTGCCACCGTGTGAACCTTCTTCATACGGTCTGCCACTTCCCTTATATTATTGTCAAATTTGACAGTTGACAAAGTTTGATAAAGTGCAATCTTGAAACAACATCTATGATTTTTCATAAGATGAAACTGACATCACGCGACTATTTGATATAATGTTGGTCGCCCTCATGATTAGAAACAGAAGAGGGTCACTGTTGATAATTGTTGAGGGACAACTAGTCTATTCCTTACACCTTGAGACACAGAACCTTATACAACTTATTATGCTGAGAGCTTTTTTCTACATGACAAAGTAGATGGTTGTGTGCTATTGAAAATGTAATTTCATGGATGATCTTGGCGGTTCTTAATACTATTTTGTGTTCTTTGATTTTGGCCCAGAAGAGTTTGCTAAGATAATGCTTCCCTTGAGTTTGGCTCGTTTCTCCTCTGATTTCGTTATGCTTTTTGTCATTGAAAGAGGTAGTTGTGGCGGACACCGTGGGAATCATTTTCTTACGATCTGCAACTTCCCTCGGATGATCAATGACTTCCTATCCTCTTGTCAAATTTGGCAGTTGACAGAATTTGATAGAATGCAATCTTGGAGCAGCATCTATGATTTTTTATTAGATGACATTGACATCATGAGACAATTCGGTATCATGGTGGCTGGCCTCTTGATTAGAAACCGAACAGGGCCAATGCTGATACATGTTCAGAGGCAATTAGTCTATTCCTTTGACCTTGAGATATAGAACCTTATACAACTTCCATGAAAGGCGCGGGGATGGTAGCTATACGCATGAATTTACCTTTTCAATAAGACACGAAATCATCTACTTTGTCAAGTAGAAACAAGCTCTTAGCATAATAAACATGGTATAGCTCTCATCCCCGTACCTTTCCCATTGAAAGTTATATAAGGTGTATTGTCTCAACGTCTAAAGAATAGACTAATTGTCCATGAACAATTATCAGCAATGACCCTCTTATGTTTCTAACCATGAGGTCGACAACCATAATGCCGAATACTCCCATGGTATCAATGTCATCTAATGGAAAATCATAAATGTTGCTCCAAAATTGCACTTTGTCAAACTCTGTCAACTGCCAAATTTGACAAGAGAATGGGAAGTCATTGATCATCTGAGAGAGGTCGCAGACCGTAAGAAGAGGGTTCACATGTGGCCAGGACTACCACCTTCGACGACAGAAAGCATGGCGAAATCAGAAGAGGAACGAGCCAAACTCTTGGGAAGCATTACCGCAGGAAACTCCTTTGGGCCAAAATCAAAGGAGAGCAGAAAATAGGACCAAGAATCACCAACATCATCCAATAAATTACATTTTCAATAGGACACAAAACCACCTACCTTGTCAAGTAGAAACACGTTCTCAGCATAATATGTGGGGTATAGCTCTCATCCCTCACCTTTCTAATTGCAAGTGTTATAAGATTCTATGTCTCAAAGTCTAAGGAATAAACTAATTGTCCCTAAACAATTATCAGCAGTGACCCTCCTCGATTTATAATCATGAGGCCGAACACCATGATACTGAATAGTCTCATGATGTCAATGTCATATAATGAAAAATCATAGATGTTACTCCAAGATTACACTCTATCACACTCTGTCAACTGCCAAATTTGACAAAAGGATGACAAGACATTGATCATCCGAGGGAAGTGACAGACCGTAAGGTTTACATAATTACATAATTACCACAGACCGTAAGGAACAAACCAAACTCTTGGAAAGCATTACCTCATCAAACTTCTATGGACCAAAATCAAAGGAGAGTACAAAATATTACCAAGAACGACCAACATATTCATGAAATTACCTTTTCAATAGGACACAAAATCATCTATCTTGTCAAGTAGAGACACGCTCTCAACATAATATGTATGATATAGCTCTCATCCCCTCGCTTTTCCAATTGCAAGTATTATAGGGTTCTATGTCTCAAAGTCTAATGAATAGACTAATTGTCCCTAAACAATTATCAGCAGTGACCCTCTTCGATTTCTAATCATGAGGTCGATCACCATGATACCGAATAGTCTCATGATGTCAATGTCATCTAATGAAAAATCTTTCATGTTGCTCCAAGATTGCACTCTCTCAACTGCCAAATTTGACAAGAGGATGGGAAGCCATTGATCATCCCAGGGAAGTGGCAGACCGTAAGAAGAGGATTCACGCGGTGGCCCCACGGCTACCTCCTTTGATGAAAGAAAACATGACCAAATCAGAGGAGAGACGAGCCAAACTCTCGGGAAGCATTATCTCAGCAAAGTCCTTTGGCCCATAATCATAGGAGAGCACAAAATAGTTCCAAGAACCGCCAGCATCATCCATGAAATTACCTTTTCAATAGGATACAAAATCATCTACCTTGTTAAGTAAAAACAACCTCTTAGCCTAATAAGTAAGGTATAGCTCCCATCCCTGCACCTTTCCAATTGAAAGTTATATAAGGTGTTGTGTCTCAAGGTCTAAGGAATAGACTAATTATCCCTCAACAATTATCAGCAATGACCCTCTTCGATTTCTAATCATGAGGGCGGCCACCATGATATCCAACAGTCACATGATGTTAATGTCATCTAATGGAAAATCATAGATGTTGCTCCAAGATTGTACTCTATCAAACTGGCAAATTTGACAAGAGGGTCACAGCTGATACTTATTCAGAGGCAATTAGTCTATTCATTAGACCTTGAGAGAAAGAACCTTATAACTCTTGCAATTGGAAAGGAGCGAGGATGAAGGCTATAATACCCTGCCTATTATGTTGAGAGCTTGTTTTTACGTGACAATATGATTTTGTGTCCTATTAAAAAGCTAATTTCATGGATGTTGTTGGTGGTTCTTGGTACTATTTTGTGCTTTTCTTTGATTTTGGCCTCAAAGAGTATGCTGATATAACGCTTCCCGAGAGTTTGGCTCGTCTCTCCTCTGATTCCGTCATCATTTCTTTCATCAAAGGAGGTAGCCAGGCGGTCAGCATGAGAATCCTCATCTTACGGTCTGCCACTTCCTTCAGATGATCAATGACTTCCCATTCTCTTGCCAAATTTGGCAGTTGACAAAGTTTGATAGAGTGCAATCTTGAAGCAGCATCAATGATTTTCCATTAGATGACATTGACATCATGCGACTGTTGGATATTATGGTGGTCGCCCTCATGATTAGAAACAAAAGAGGGTCACTGCTGATAATTGTTGATGGGCAACTAGTCTATTCCTTACACCTTGAAACACAGAACCTTATTTAACTTTAAATTGGAAAGGTGTGGGGATGGGACTATACCCTACTTATTAAACTGAGAGCTTGTTTCTACTTGATAAGGTAAATGAGTTTGTGTCCTATTGAAAAGGTAATTTCATGTATGATGTTGGTGGTTCTTGGTACTATTTTGTACTTTCCTTTGATTTTGGTCCAGAGGACTTTACTGAGATAATGCTTCCCGAGAGTTTGGCTCGTCTCTCCTCTGATTCGGTGATGCTTTCTTTCATCGAAGGAGGTAGCCGTGGCGGCCACCGCATGAATCCTCTTCTTATGGGCAGCCACTTCCCTCTGATGATCAATGATTTCTCATCCTCTTGTCAAATTTGGTAGTTAATAGAGTTTGATAGAATGTAATCTTGGAAAAATTTCTATGATTTTTCATTAGATAACATTGGCATCATGCGACTGTTCGATATAATGTTGGTCGCCCTCATGATTAGAAACAGAAGAGGGTCATTGCTGACAATTGTAAAGGGACAACTAGTCTATTCCTTACACCTTGAGACACAGAACCTTATACAACTTTCAATTGGAAAGACGTAGGCATGGGAGCTATACCCTACTTATTATGTTGAGAGCTTGTTTTTAAGTGACAAGGTATATGATTTTGTGTCCTATTGAGAAGCCAATTTCATGGATGATATTGGTGATTCTTGATACTATTTTGTGCTCTCCTTTGATCATGGCTCAGAGGAGTTTGCTGAGATAATGCTTCCCGAGTGTTTGACTTGTTGCTCCTCTGATTCTGTCATACTTTTTGTCATCGAAGGAGGTAGCCGTGGCGACCACCGTGTGAATCATCTTCTTACGGTCTATCACTTCCCTTGGGTGATCAATGGTTTCCCATCCTCTTTTGTCAAATTTGGCAGTTGATAGAGTTTGATAGAATGCAATATTGGAACAGCATCTATGATTTTTCATTAGATGACGTTGACATCATGGGACTATTCGGTATCATTGTGACTGATCTCATGATTAGAAACCGAAAAGAGTCACTGCTGATACTTGTTCAGAGGCAATTTTGTCTATTTATTTGACTTTGAGACTTAGAACCTTATACAACTTCCATTTGGTAAGGCGCGAGGACGAGAGATATACCCATGAAATTACATTTTCAATAGGACACAAAATCATCTACCTTGTTAAGTAGAAACAACCTCTCAGCCTAATAAGTAGGGTATAGCTCTCATCCCCGCACCTTTCCAATTGAAAGTTATATAAGGCGTTGTGTCTCAAGGTCTAAGGAATAGACTAATTATCCCTCAACAATTATCAGCAATGACCATCTTTGGTTTCTAATCATGAGGTCGACCACCATGATACCGAATAGTCTCATGATGTCAATGTCATTTAATGAAATATCATAGATGTTGCTCCAAGATTGTACTCAATCAAACTTTGTCAACTGCCAAATTTGACAAGAGGAAGTGAAGCCATTGATCATCTGAGAGAAGTTGCAAACCGTAAGAAGAGGGTTAACACGTGGCCATGGCTACCACCGTCGACGACAGAAAGCATGACAGAATCAGAGGAGGAACGAGCCAAACTCTCGAGAAGCATTACTGCATGAAACTCCTCTGGGAAAAAATCAAAGGAGAGCAAAAAATAGTACCGAGAACCGCCAACATCATCCATGAAATTAGCTTTTCGATAGGACACAAAATCATCTACCTTATCAAGTATAAACAAGTTCTCAGAATAATATGTAGGGTACAACTCTCATCCGCACGCCTTTCCAATTGCAAGTGTTATAAGGTTCTGTGTCTCAAAGTCTAGGGAATAGACTAATTGCCTCTAAACAAATATCAGCAGTGACCCTCTTCGATTCTAATCATGAGGTCTGCCACCATGATACCGAAGAGTCCCATGATTTTAATGTCATCTAAAGAAAAACCATAGATGTTGCTCCAAGATTGCACTCTATCAAACTCTATCAACTGTCAAATTTGACAAAAGGATGACAAGACATTGATCATCCGAGGGAAGTGGTAGACCGTAAGTAGAGGGTTTACACAGTGACCACGCCTATCACCTTCGACGACTGAAAGCACGACAAAATCCACAAAGGAACGAATCAAACTCTCAGGAATCATTACCTCATCAAACTCCTATGGGCCAGAATTAAAGAAGAGCACAAAATAGTACCAAGAATGACCAACATCATCCATGAAATTACCTTTTTAATAGGATACAAAACCATCTACCTTGTCAAGTAGAAACAAACTCTCAGCACAATAAGTAGGGTATAACTCATGCCCCCGTCTTTCCAATTGAAAGTTGTATAAGATTCTGCGTCTTAAGGTGTAAGGAATAGACTAGTTGTCCCTCAACAATTATAAACAGTGACCCTCTTCTGTTTCTAATCATGAGGGCGACCAACATTATATCGAACAGTCGCATGATGTCAATTTATCTTATAAAAAATCATAGATGCTGCTCCAAGATTGCACTCTATCACACTCTATTAATTGTCAAATTTGACAAGAGGATGACAAGACATTGATCATCCGAGAGAATTGACAGATCATAAGAAGAGGGTTCACGCGGTGGTCATGACTACCACCTTCGACGACAGAAAGCATGACGAAATCAGAGGAGAAACGAGTCAAACTCTCAAGAAGCATTATATCAGCAAACTCCTCTGGACCAAAATCAAAGAAGAGCACAATATAGTACCAAGAATTGTCAACATCCACGTTGCGTTTGACACAGCAGAAAACAATACCACCAAGTGTGTCCCTACCACCAAACTGATCACAGTCATACAAGCTATATATCGAAGTAGGAGCTTGGAGATCCCACCAAATCTTGGTGGCAATAGAGTAAAATCTGAACTTAGTGAAAGTGATAAGACGAAAGAGACCAAGAGAGTCTGACGACGTTGTGGTCACGGGTTTGGGAATCAAAGCCCAAGAATATGGGGACTTGTTGTGAGGCAAGAATATGTAAACGATGATTGTTGGGTTCGAGACAGGGTTTAGGGAAACTGATGTAACGGCGAAGCGAGTGGTTGCAGAGGATGACAATAGAGGAGAAATAGTCAGAGAGGCAAACGAAACCGCGGAAGATGGCTTTGAGGTAAAAGTGGGTGTTAGGGTGAGCTGGGAGGAGAAGCGCAGAACGAGAGTCAGAGAGGATGGTGGTCTTCACGACGAAAGAAGTAGTGAAAAGGGCTATGATCGAAGCAGTTGCCAAACGCTCTATCTTGGAGGAAGAGGAACTGAGGTTTGAATGGGAACTAAGCAGGAAGTGTTGGTAGATGGCAGAGCTGAAGCTGTTGATGATGAAGGAGCGCCATGACTTGCACACCGAGGTGTATCTCACAATGGACTTGACGTGAAGCCACTGAAGAATTTCAACAAATGTTTCAGAGGAGAGGTGAGGAAGGTTTTAAGACATTGTTTTGCCAAAAAATCAAATCAAGCAGGGGCAGAAAAGTTGGTTATAATTGTTCCAACTCTTTGCTTATTGGAGTAGCTTCATATTCATTACTCACATAATCAAAAATTTCATTGTCAACTCTTATTGTTAGTAAAATACAAAAGGAGTAAAATTGACCCGTGATCATTTCAAATTAAATTCAATTAAAAAAAACTAATGCCTAAAATTGTTTAATTAGGTTCCTAAATCAAATTAGAAGACCAATAGAACAGGACTTTGAGGGGCTACAACCTCCTTTCAACCCAACTCCTTGCCTTCCCCTCCTTTAGAATCCCTTACCTTCTATCTATCTTCCTTGCCACTAATGAACATCAATTAATAATAATTCTTATTTTTATTTTCCCTCTCCTTACACCACACGCTTCTTCTTAGTGTATACACTAAGGTCATGGAGATCTAACATGGTTCGAGAAAACAAAATATGTAAATGAATAAGTAATGCATACTTTTGCATGAAAGACAAACAAAAATGTTTTTTCATATAGATAAGCACATAAATATTGGACGAAAAGTTAACAGGAGAGATGTTTTCAGTGCTTAAAGCTTGTTACACATAGCCTAGTTGTTTTGATATTAATAATTACACTTGTCCATATGACTCAAACAACAAAGAAACTAAAAGTAGAGAATTACATACCCCTCACAACTTTATGATTTGTCCCACTCGAATTTCATATTCTCATGGTTTTATCTGCAGAACCGGTACATATTGTTTCCCCTTAAGGTACAAAGTAAAAGAAAAATGAAGAATGTAAGTACATGGAACAAACAGTAACAACTACAAAAAAAGACGTAAACGTGAAAGAGAATATCCTACCATTTGGAGTAAAATCACCACAGGTCACACTGCCATGATGAGGCAATTCTATCAGTAGTCCATCCAAACATTGAAATCCTCAGAACAAGCTAAGAGTGTGTGTTGTCTTGGATGCCACCTGAGCCACTGAGAAAATTTCATGGCAACTAATTTAGTAACTACTTAAAGCAGAAAGCAAGAATATTAACAATCTCACCTCAATGCCCCCTCCAAGACCTTCAAATACATTTTTCAGATTTCCAGATGCATCCCAAACTTAAACACTTCCATGGAAGCCCCCTGATGCAAGAAACTGTCCATCATAGCTAAAAGCTAAACTTGATACAGAATCTTTATGACCGGCACAAAATCGATAACAAACTGGAAATTCAATCAATTGAAAGTAACATGACATTACCAATCATGATGCGGAACCTATCCTAACTAGAAAAATAAACATTCAGTAGTAGCTATTGTATCATGCAAATACGTTGAAGCTCGGAAGCCCAATCTCCTTTTTAACCAATTTTCCAGAGAAATCCTCTGTCATCACCACCCCCTGTAGCCACCAATGTCACATCTGTTGGGCTGCAGGCAACTGCGTACAACCCTGTACAAGAATCCAAGTGAGCATGGAAATATATTAATACATTCCCTTGTAATAGAAAAAATTATCAGTCAGTCATCTAAATGGAATATTTGGTTGCTTGAAACACTAGGTTTGATTCAATCTAATTAGATTAATAAGAATCAGGATAGCATAAGCAGGAACATAATAAACAAAAGAGTAGAAAACATCTTACCATTATGACTTTTGAATGTGTCAATGACATCATCAACCTCTTCTGAAATTTTTAAAATAATATTACCACTAAATATGTCAATAAACAGAAAAGCAATACTTCACAATTCTAATATTGATGAAAAATAATATACACAATAACATATGACAATTTTGACAGAGAGAAATCATACACAAGACTGGAAATGTATAGAAAGATAGAAATAACTGTTTAGGAGGATTAATAAGAATTTCGTACCAACATGTTCGGTTTCAGAATCATCATCCGCATCAGGAAGATCTTCATCGTCCATGGAAAGTTCATGGAGGATATCAGACTCATCAAGGAAAAATTCATTACTGATGACTTCATCGTTATATTCACAAATAGGTGGAGCAACATGGTCACTCATCGTGTTTGCTCAATTAGAATTGAAAACTTTTCGAATCTCTAAGCCACCTGTGAGACAAAGTAAGATAAAATTTATTGAATAACTTTTAATCCGAAAGAAAAATTGTGTCATAAACACATCTAAATCAACTCTTATAATCCAAAAGAACCCTGATTCAACTTTAAACCCAAATTGGAACCCTTACTTAAGAAAAACTCAACACACAAATTGGGGTAATATGGCAAGATAAAAAAACCAGAAAGAACAACTATTTGGGGGCGTTTGGTAGGAGAGCTTTATTAAAATAATTTTAGTAAATTCATAGAATAGTTAAGATTATTTAATAATTCCAAAAATAATGTAAAAGATAAAATAATAAATAATATAATCAATTTAGATAACAAAGTCGTTAGAGATCTATGTTTAATAAAAAGATAAATAAATATTTTTTATAAATTTTAAAATTAATAACTTTTTCAGAATTGAAAAAGGAAAATATAGAATCATGTGGATAAGTACAACATTCAAAAAATGGAGATAATTTTTTAGATAAAGATAAATATCGGATAAAGATACTTTATAATTGGAAAATTGATAATATAATCTTTACATATGATTGAAACTTTATTTTTAGTTGAGAAAGTTAGATTTTCACTTCTCTTCATCAGAATGTTTTTGTAAGAAAGTTAGCAAAGAAATATTCTAAAAAAATCTTTTTTGCTCTAAATCTTTTTTTCTATTAATGATATTTTTTAAAATAGGTACTAAATATGGGAAACTCAATTTCCTAATCTAAGATTCTAAACTAAAAACTTTCACTATACCAAAAGTTCCCTAAGAGTGTTTTTGGATGAAGTATTTTAAAATTTCAGGGAATTTACAATTCAGGAAAATTAAAATGCATCAATTAAAATTCTTGAATTTTTAAAATTTCTTGTTTGGATAAATCGATTTAAATTTCTTGAATTTCAAATTTATTGTTTGGATAAAACAATTTAAATTTCTCATATTTTGAATTCATTGTTTGAATTAAATAATTTCAATTTGTTATATTTCATTTTTTAATTTCTCCAATTATATTTTAAAAATATAAATGGTCATATAAATAAATAAATAAATATTTTATAATAATTGCTTTAAAAATCTATATATATTATGGTCCAATTATATTTAAAATATAAATTATACCTAAAGCATAAAAAAATATTCCAACAAGAAAAACTAAAACAAAAAAAAGCATGTATAAAGTACATCATCTACATTTATCATCATCAGTGTCATTAAAAATATAAAAAATGAGAATAGTTTGAAAAATATAAAAAATGAGAATAGTTTGAACATTACTGATTCCAGAATACAACCTAAGACATCAAAATAATTTGAAAAACTTAATTATTAAAAAAAGTAGTCCCTACATAAGTCAAAATACATTCTCATGATCTATCCTTGCACATCAACAAAATCATTGTATTAGTAATGATTGGTATAGAGTTTGAAAATTTAAAGCATGCACACTGCACGATGGATTAAATCTAACTAGATGCAGGAAAGATCACTCTTCCAACAAGAAAAAGATAGAGTGGTCGAATTTGGAAGCTTGAATCAGTAGAGACACGACATTTACAAAATCTAGATAGATTAAATCTCATTTTGGTATAGGCTAATAAGTAACTGAATCAAGGTTCAATATTATAAACCAAAGCAAACAACGAATGAGATATAAATCAGACATACTTCTACACACATTGAACAATACCCATCAACATTAGTTTTCAAACAACTCTTCTGGGAGCTTCATCAGGGTATCATGAAGTTTCAGAGTTCAAAGGAATTCAGATGTCAACACAGCCCAAACCAGATTTCTGCAGAGTAAGGAATGAAAGAAAATAACAGTTTGACAGAAATGATGAAAAAAAATGTGACTTGGACATATGTTCTTTTTTTTACCAGTACTAATGTGAGTCATGTCTATAGAAAGTCCATTGACCTCCAAATCCCTTTTTATGTTTTCATCTATAGTTTATCTCAACCTTCCACTACCTTGAAAAATGGAGCTACCCTTCTCATCAGATCTAATCTGCTTAATAGGGCTTTTACAGGTCTTCTCCACACATGCCAAAATCACCCAATAAGATTCTACCAATTTTTACAATAGGTGCTATCCCAACACTGAATTAAAAACTGAATGAGAAAGAAAGAAATTTAGTGTGTATCATATTTTTAATCATTTAACTGCCCTTTACTTGGGTTTTTAGTAAAATTGTTAAGTTTGTTCTTAGACTGAAACTGCTAATTCAGTATTTTCCAACTCATACTCAACTAAGTTTGCTGCAACAAGGGAATTTAGGGTGCATGATACCTCCTCTGTCCTCTCCATTCTTCTAAAATGGTGTTTCCTACCTACAACAATGGTGTTATGGGAGAAGACTGTCATATGAAGCTCACTAGCTGTAGGAATGTTAACTTCGACAAAAATTTAAATGGTTCTACTAAAAACCAAAGTACAACGGTATTAAGTGACTCAAAACATCAATTCTTAGAACAACGACTCATCCCTTAACCATCACATGGCTTCATGCTTCATAAACATCAATTCTTAGCACCAAGAATATTCAACTTGAAACCTCCATAATAGAATTGTTACCTATATATACTCAAAACACAATATAAATATGACTTTTATTTATTAGCTAAATCGTTAATTTACCAAACATGTACTTCAAATTTAATTAGTTAACCAATCTACTATTAGCCATAACCTGTTCCACTTTCAACTAGTTAATCTTCTATCATTGTTAAGCTATCTACTACAAGCTATCTTATCCACTATCTGTTAGTTATTACCAAACAGATCAGTTAAAAAATCTAAATATTTTAATAATGTACCAGTCTATCATTAAATGATAATATGAGAATTATCTGCGCATCAAAGTTATTGTATATTTGAATTGCTTAGTTTTTAATTTGGAAACAGTTTTTTTTTTCTGGATAAAAATCAATGGAATTGTAATTATAAATACAAAATGATAAACTAAGTACACAAAAAAACTTAAATTTATACCTTAAAAATGTGATAATGATTAAATGATGTCACTGCCATTGTCTAACTAGCTGGACTAGATAAATAGCTGCAGAGCTATTTGGATAATAAAATAAACATGCAAAGACCATACTTCAATTGAAACATAAGTGGCGTTTTTGTTTCAGTTCTAATTTTGCTCTATTGATCTGTATAAATTTCATGTAAATTTTGGTGGGGGCCTTTTTATCAATATGTTTGTCTTTTTGTCTGTAGCCAAGCTTAAAATTATGTTTGATCTGTCAAGAAACAGGACTTATCAAGAAACGACTACCTTGTGTTTGAACGATCAAGAAACAGGACTTATCACTTTCTTGTTTTCTACGTTTTACTTGACAATTTTTCTTAATAATTTTTTATCTAAATTTATGTTCGTTCATTCACTCATTCTTAACTACAAGAAAAAAGGTTACTCTGTAGCAGTGAAACTGACTAAAATTTTCTGTTATAAAAGAAAATGTACACTAAGGTCTCAACCATTCAATGATGTTTCATCCATGTACCAGTGAGCCATGAAAGAACAAGATACAATACTCACTAGAAGCATGTTGTCAAGATTGCAAAGAGCAAGAAGTTGATAAAAAATACTTGTCCAATATCTTTCACTGTTCAGTATAGAGCTTAAAACTCAATCCAACAGAAAGCTCATATATCTTTCACTGTTCGTTCACCATCAAACATTTCCACTGTTTTTTTACCAGAAAAAGTGAATTAATTAATTAACTGGTATTGGCATATATTGCTATATCACAAGTTGTGAAAATATGGCAAACCAGAAAGCAATTTTACAGAAAAGGGAACCTCCCGGACACTATCTCCAAATATAATAGCATGTACTAGTTACAGGACTCAAAATAACTCAAATGCATATGTTTTCAGTTCATATATGTTTCGACAAGTTGGCCTAATTCACTCTATTTTGCCAAACCAAGAAATCAATTCACAACAATTATAAAACCAGCAGACATATATACTTCTGGCTTCAACCAGCCAACACTATAATGCAAAAGGGATTTCTACTTAAAACTCAGTATATCTCGGGTTTAAACAAACACAAACATAAACTGTTTACAAATTAATAAGCATGTTGCCAACACCAGGATAATATAAATGAAACCTATAACAAATGAGGGAGCACGAACAACAAAGACATTAATCTTCTAAAGGACCATAAATTATAAATTGCTACTCACTACACAACGGAGGTTGGAAGCAATAGAGCCAAGCGCTGTCACGGTGGGACGAGGGTGAGGCAAAGTGAGCCAGAGTTAAGCGGAATGAAGGGCACGACGGAGGTTGCGGCAGAGTTCCGAGGTCACGAAACCAACCCTATCAACGCAATGAGAAATCCAACAACAAAAAGTGCAATGAGAAAGAAATCAACGCAACCCTAACAAGTCAAAAACAAAACAATGAAATCAAACAACTAAATAAAAAACAAATCACAAATTAACGAAATAAAAAAAATAAAAATAAAAAAAATAAATAAAAAAAAAAACGAAACCAACCTTCACTACTACAAACGGCTAAATCTACTACGGTTCTGGGGGCATTTCCACTACGGTCATATAACTGTTGTCGATATAGTAGTCATTGATAAAGAAGCATTTCAACTACGGTCAGGAGACCGACTTTGATTAAACTCTTTTCAACTACGGTTTTCTGTTAGAACCGACTTCGATTAAGCACTTTTCAACTACGGTTTTTCAAAATAACTGACTTGGATTAGGCGCTTTTCAACTACAGTCTTCTATTGGAACCGACTTTGATTAGTCGGTTTTAAAATTAAAAAAAAAATGTGTTTAATCTACTACGGTTCTAGTATGTAACCGACTTTGATTAGTAGCTATTCAAAGACGGTCGCCTAGAGAACCGACTTTGATTAGTAGCTATTCAAAGACGGTTTCTTTGGGACCGACTTTGATTATTTGCCATTTCTAACACGGTTATTATGGCTAACCGTAGTAGATTAGTTTATTTTTTTTATATTTTTGTATATATATATATTTGAAACTTTTTATATTATATTCAAGCTGCATGTTATCTACTAGAAGCACAACATCTGCCATAGCAATGTCAGAAAAGGATAGATATTCAACCTAAGGCAACAATCACGAGCTAGGGAAAGGGAGACGAATATAATATTGTGCAGCTAACTTACAGAAAACTTGACTGATTCAGCATTACCCTCCATATATAGCAAGCTTCTCAAGAGCAGGACCACCACTTCTCCTCAAATCAAGTCCAAGCCATTTTGCTGTCTTCATTCCAGCTGCATCAAGATACCTTCACAAACACAGTATCTGCATTAGTTAATAAATTACATGACATATAGAGTGCATATTTAGGTGCAAGATTACCATCTCAAGTTGATCCCATGAGTTGTTGTCTCAGAGATCAGGACCATATATGTGTATAGCTGACCCTCCCCACTCAACATTGAAAAAGCTACTGCTACTAAAGAAAGCAAATGATGAATCACCTGAATCAATGTTAATATGAAGTCATGTTAAATTCATATTTACAACCAAATAGGGTGAAAAAGGAAGGAAACGAAAATCTTGCCATAATCAAGTGGAATATCTTAAAATTGTAAGAACCCAGTTCAGATGATCAAGGTTAGATTGGTTTAAACTATGCAAGTCAAAAGATATGATCCTTACATACTCATTTTGTACTTAAATCAGGTTAAATGATCAAATAGATTACATTACTCTAGGAATTATGCAGGTCTGAAGAGCAATTGCAGAATGCTTTAAATTTTGCTAGAGTCAATCTCCCAAGTATGCAACACAAAAAA
>PYAF01006018.1:511821-546814 GCA_007407185.1 Glycine tomentella | reverse complement strand
AGAAATAAGAGCCTCTTCCCAAAATAATCATTTATTGCACACTGCACACTTGCGTTAAGGGCTCATGGTGCCATTGTGCGGTGGAATAAAATGTTATAAAGACAAACTTAAATGTCAAATGAGAAATAGTTTTACTTAGTTTCAGATTTTGAGGGTGGTATTAAGCATTATGTAGTTTCCAATATTGTGCCAATGCCCATGTAGTGCATGCAAGGTAACAAACAATTGCACACATTGCTGATGCAATACCAAGGTATATGAATGAGCAAGGCAATATGTGTGCTATAGTTATTTCTCCAACCAGAAACTGAGGGCAATTAGTAACTATGCTTTCTACATTGATGTTGTCCCTAAACATTGAACAAGAGATAGGAAACACGTAGATGTGAAAGTGAGAAACAAATGAAGGTGGCGCAACTGTGAGAAAATCAAGTGATCAATGAGGAACAAAAAGCAAGTGGTAACTTTATCATTTTTTTTCTTTCAGGTCTCATTTCCTAAATAAAACAATTTAATGCAATCACATGGTTCCTTTTTTTACCTTTGCCCCACTTTCATGAAAGTTTCTGAATATTCACAATGCTTCTGAATTTTTCCAGATTGAGCAGAATAAGACAAGAATGTACAAGCAGTGGCTTAAGATAGAAAACACAAACATGTGAAAGTGAGAGAAAAATGAAGGTGACACATCTATGAGAAGATTATCACAAGTTTATCTAAGGAATAACTTCACATTTTTTTTCCTTTTAGTTCTCATTTCCTGAATAAGAAGAATGTAACATTTTAACTAAATTATTTTGATTCCATTTTTTACCTTTGCCCCATTTTCATCAAAATATGTGGATATATTTACAAGGCAACTGCTGGATGGAGGGGAGTAAGACAAGAACGGACAGGCAGTGGCTTGAGATAGAAAACATAAACTTGTGAAAGTGAGAAACAAATAAGAGTGACACATCTACTAAAAGATTAACATGAGTGAAATTTAAGGAATAACCTTATCACAATTTTTCCTTTAAGGTCTCATTTCCTGAATAGGAATGTAACAGTTTAATTAAATGATTTTGGTTTTTTTTTTTTTTTTACCTTTGCCCCTTTTTCATTAAAATCTCCGTATATTCACAATGCTACTGTTGTATTGAGGGGAGTAAGACAGGAATGGACAAGCAGTGGTTTGAGACGGAAAACAAAAACATGTGAAAGTGCGAAACAAATGAAGATGACACACCTATGAAAAGGTTAACATGAAGAAAAACTCCCCACAGAAAAAAAAAAACTTCTACACATGACTAGATTCCTCTTTCCAATGAAAAAACCATCATGATTCATGATGAGTATATACAAATGAACATGAATTTGACAAGGAAAACAAAGATAGAAATGGAGAAAATCAAATCAAACCAAACAAAACAAAATCTTAAAATAACAAACCAAGAGAAATATATTAGTGACACAAAAACTAATATCAATATGGATCATGTTCAGAAAATATTGTATTTGTAATGCAAACATGACACATCATTGATGACTGAAGAAAAAGGTTATATATATATATATATATATATATATATATATTTACCGAGCGAGTCTCATAGAGCCTGAACTTCTGCATGTAACAAGACTTAAGGTCAGCTCCATCTGCAGCAACAACACTGTTCTGCAGCTTCTCCTTTGTTGAATTTGAATCCATCTTCACAATTCAGATCCCAAGCCTTAGAAAGCTCGGGTTTTCCAACGAGATCACCAGCAACAACGAGCTTCTGAAATACCCAAAATACAGCTTTAGATGGTAAATTTAACAACAGAATTCAACAGACAATGACTGGTATCAGAACCCATTTCACAACATAGAAAACCCGCATCAAAATAAACCCCATTCTCATATAGCATAACAAGTCTATAGTATGATAGTATGCACATCCAGCACAAACTAAGCAACCAAAATAATCACCAATTTATTCAGCATCCCTCAGCATTTAAACATACCACATGCAAAATGAGTAACAAACTACATTAACTAGTTGCTTACAATGAGCTCGAAGTACTGAAGCTGCAAAGAATTGTAGTATATTTTTTTAAGAACCAAAAGTATGACCCTATTATATTTTAGAACAGAGAAACAGAGGAAAAAAAGAAAAAGCAAGAAACAGACGCGTCCCCCTCTTCCTCATCTCCCCCTTTCCTTTCTTTCCACCGCATCCAAAAGCTTTTACTTCATGCTGACATAGACACACTACACAAACCTGTAACCTTCCTTCCATTCACTACAACTCCTTCACTTCCAAAATTTCACCCTTCCAAATCCCAACTTTTACAATTATTACAATTTATCTTCTTTTTTTCTCTTCCTCAATCCAATCTCCCCTCGATCGAACCAAGAAAATTCAAGAACCCAAACCATGTATTTATTGGAGAAGCCTCGCCCCATCGATTTCTACAAGGAGGAACGCGCGCGCGACATGATGATCGAGGTCGTCTCCAACGGCCGATGATCCTCGGCGAGAGCAGCAGCGAGGACCCTGAGGCCGAGATCAAGGCCCCGAAGAAGCGGGCCGAGACCTGGGTTCAAGACGAGACACGCTCCCTCATTGGCCTTCACCGCGAGATGAACGCGCTTCCTTGCATTTTTGTTGTAGTGTCCATGTCGAAGCCGTCGCCGTCGCCGCCGCAGGGAGGGTCCCGAAGGTGTCTGAGAAAAGTGAAGAAGAAGAGGGAGAGGGAGAGGAAGAGTCACGAGAAGTAGGTTCTGCGAGGTTACTTTTTAATTTCAAATCAATTAATCAACGGTCTCAATTTGAAAACCGTATTTGAAATAACTTTTCGACTACGGTCCTTATTTCAACCGATTTTGAATTAATTAAACAAATATGATTTTAGAATAACCGTGTTTGAATTGTTACTTTTATTTACTAAAATATCATCGCGCTCATTTCAATACGGTTTTTGAGAAAATGACTTCGAAAACGCGTCGTAAAATCCAGTTTCTCTAGTGGTGCTTGTATGAACCACCGTGAGAGAGTTGTCACCACTGTGCGATAGTGAGGGTCTCAAATTCGCAAGGGAGCGAGAACGTGTGGGAGGAGTGACAGCCTGTGGGTTGAGACTTGAGAGGAGTGAGTGAGAGAGAGGAGTGAGCGAACGAGACCGCGTGGGTTGAGAGGAGTGAGCCACAACGTATAGTTTTAAGAATTTAAAATTTTATAGTTAAAAATAAATTCAACTTTACAGTGATAAAATTTTAATTTTTTTAAATGAATATCCAAATAAATTATTTAGAAAAAAGAGAACTTTAAATTCTTTTAATAATTAGTTTTTCATTTTAATTCTCTCGTCTAAACATATTCTAAATATGAACTATTTCAATTTTTCTTTGCATTTTGATATCCAAATTAATGAAAATCGACTGAAATCAAAATTTTCCTTCACAATCTTTCGAATCTCTATGTTATCCTGAGTGTGAACAAACGGTGATAAGGTGTCAGGACAACCAATTGCATATGAAATTTGCACAAGATTTTGTAAAGGATCAAGAACTCCTTCCACTTTAGCTTCTAAATCAAGTTTTTAAATTTTCAAAAGAAATGAAAAAATTATTTTTAATTTTAAGTTTCAAGTTTTTAAAAAAAATTGATTTGTAATAATAAAAATTATATAAAGATAATATTATTCTGGATTTCGAAAGAAACGAACAAACTATTTTAAATTTTAAATTTCCTATTTTTTAAACGATTTGATTTGATTTATAGAGATAATAACATAAAGATATAAAAACAATTATAGACATAGTTTTATTAGGGGATTTTAAAAAATAAATAAATTATTTTAAATTTTCAACTTCCAATTTTTAAACGAATTAATTTATATAAATAATAACAAAAAAATAGAGATAATATATTCGGAGATTTTCAAAAGGAATGAAAAAACTATTTTGAATTTTCAATTTCTAGTTTTTTAAACGAAGTGATTTATAGAGATAATACAAATATTTATAGAGATAATAATATTCACATATTTTCAAAAGAAATGAATAAACTATTTTCAATTTTCAATTCTTTAAACAAATTGATTTATAGAGATGATAACAAAAATTCATAGAGATATCAATATTTGTTTTTTTTCAAAACTATTTCCAATTTTAATTCTCTAAACGAATTGATTTATAAAAATAATAACAAAACATTATAGAGATAATATTATTCAAGGATTTTCAAAAGAAATGAAGAAACTATATTTTAAATTTTAAATTTCTATTTTTAATCAAATTGATTTATAGAGATAATATTATTTACGATTTTTTAAAAAAGAATTAAGAAACGCATGTCTAGTAATATTGGCAAGATCAGGCGCATTCATAAAGATTATTTTATTTAAACTTAGGCCAGACTCACCTGCCCCAACACCTCTGGACCAAAATCAAAGGAGAGCACAAAATAGTACCAAGAACCACCAACATCATCCATTTTGCGTTTGGCACAGCAGAAAACAATCCCGCCAAGTGTGTCCCTACCACCAAACTGATCACAGTCACACAAGCTATATATGGGAGTAGGAGCGGGGAGATCCCTCCAAACCCCGGTGGCAACAAAGTAAATCTGAACCCAATGAAAGTCATAAGGCGCAAGAGATCAAGAGAGTCTGACCACCTTGTGGTCACAGGTTTGCGAATCAAAGTCCAAGAACATGGAGACTTGTTGCAAGGCAAGAATATGTAGATGATGATTGTTGGGTTCGAGACAGGGTTCAGGGAGCCTGATGTAAAAGCGAAGCGACGGGTTGCAGAGGATGACAATGGAGGAGGAATAGTCGAAGAGGCAAACGAGACTGTAGGAGATGGCTTTGATGTCAAAGCGGAAGTTAGGGTGAGATGGGAGGAGAAGCTCAGAGCGAGAACCAGAAAGGACGACGTCTTCACGGCGGAGGAAGTAGCAGAAAGGGTTATGGTCAAACCAGTTGCCAAACGGTCTATCGTGGAGGATGAGGAACTGAGGGTTTGAATGTGAGCTGAGAAGGAAGTGTTGGTAGATGGTGAAGTCGAAGCGGTTGATGATGAGGGAGCGTCATGTCTTGCACACCGAGGTCCATCTCACAATGGACTTGATGCGAAGTCACTGAAGAATTTCAGCAAATGTTTTAGAGGAGAGGTGAGGAAGGTTGTTAGACATTGTTTTGCCAAGAAATCAAATCTAGTGGGGGCGAGAAAGTTAATTACAATTTTCTTGCTCTTTAACCACAAAGGACATTTTTGTCTTTTACTCTGATTATTGGAGTAAAATACAAAAGGAGTCAAATTGACACGTGATCATTTCCAACTGAATTCAATTAAAAGTAACTAATGGCTAAAATTACTTAATTATGTTCCTAAATCAAATTTTCTTAAGCTAAAAAAAACTATCTAAAAAATTTATGCAAGTAGAAAGATGTTATAATTTAGTAAAATAAATATTTTTTATAAACTAAATTAGCAATAAAATACTAAAAATATATTGTGGTGAAGTTTTGAGAGATTAAGTTGGTAACTAAATTTGCACATATGATGCCGACAGTTATGTATATGGTAATGGAATTAAAAAGTAAATTATATATAAAATTTAAATTCATAGTAAAAGTATTTTTGGGATTTCAACAAAGTTAGAAGAAAATATTGATGGATTTTTGACTTAGACATGATTATAACACAATATAAAATTTATAATGAAAAAATTATGCTAATGTGAAATTTCTATTAAAATATTCATGTATAATAATTTAAATATTAACATGTCGTCATTTAATTTCATGTTAACTTTAATACATGTACAAATATTTTGGGATTATAATATTATTATTTTGTATATATTTTTTTCCAAATCACATATATCTTCTACACAATATTTTTTGAGTCAAATAGGACTATCATGAACGATAAAATTCTCATTTCGAGTACTAATCAAAAGAGTAGAAAATTGAAATGATTAAAATTATATTTTTCTCAAATACACTTGCAATTATATATGCATTTAATTAATATCTCATTGCGTGGTAACATACAATTGAATAATCAGCCAAAGAGAATAAGTCAGGTGTAGTTACTTAGAAAATGAAAATGTTGCACTGAGACCTTCTTGCATTTAATTGTAAAAGTCACTTCATCCTAAGTATCTATTAACTATAAGAATTTGTACTAATTTCAAGAGTAGTAGCACAAATATATTGGCTCCAATAACATCAAGCATTATGATATCTATACATTCTGGCCACAATTACTATAATGTCTCTTGCATGCTATGCTTATGGAGACTAAATATATATGGTTTCAGCTTTATTAGTCTTGATGTTGAATGACTCTAATTATATACGCTTATGGCTCTAATTGTATATGCTCGCGTCAACACCTATCCCTGCATCTTTAAACACAATTTTTTGTGAGTTTGATACTGAATTCTGTAGTGACACAGGTGTGGTTAATTTGATTGCTACATTACTTCCTAAGCTTGTTGCACATGGGAATAATTTTTATTTTTTCATCTGAGTAAAGTCATGTTAGCATTGGAGAATTTCATTTGGATTTAGTCTTTCTCAAGGCTTTGCTATCAATCAGGATACGATGCACGTTTTAGTTGAAGTTTTCCAATAGCTGATATGGGTATCTCTTTGTTCAGATGAATTCAGTAGGGATCCTTTGAGTCTGGAGTGTTCTATAGAAGATGAGAAACCCATAAAGACTGTATCAGATTTTGGTATCGACAGAATCAATGACGCAGCATAACAATAAAAAAAAATATAAAAAGAAGCAAGCAAGCTTAAGCACAAGTTGTGCAAAAGCAAGATCAGCACAAAATGTTCAAGGACGACATCATGAAGCGCTCAGCAAAATAACCCGACCCCTTCCCAAAATCCATTAATAATATTGTCATGATAAATAAGCCACCCCAGAAATTAAGAGCTATCAGATAGATCGCTTGGGCATTGCCCTTAACAGCTGTGCACTCCCATCCCAATTTTGCCATATTATTTGTTTCTAGCTGTTTATTCCCTTGCATATCTAACATCTCCAAATGCGAAGTTATGCTTTCTACTACTTCTGCGTTAATTCCTATTTTGCTGGCTAAATTTCACGACACAGCAACGGGGGAACTTCGGCTTCACTAAGACATACAAACGCCTTGCTACTAGTTTTTATTGGAAGGGTATGAAGAAGTGGATCATGGACTATGTTCGTCATTGTGATGTGTGCCAACGAAATAAGAAACAAGCTATGCCCCCAACAGGATTATTGCATCCTATTCTGATTCCATAGGTGATTTTCCATGACATATCCAATGATTATGACACATCACCATTTGATGAAAAACAAGAAAGACCAAAAATAAAAAATAATCAAGGATGACTCCTATTATGTTTTAAAAGACAAATCAAAATCAAACGAGAACATATTTAAATGGACTAAAATGTTAGCTTTAATTTTATTTTTTAACATTCTAGGAAACAAAAAGATTTAAACCACCAAACATGTTGATCAACTAATATGAAGTTATTTTGACTTAACCAAAAGTCTCAAGATTGTCTTTAAGAATGCATTTGTATTAAAAACTTGACAAGGAGAGTGTTGTCATCCGTATGATTCTCCTTGACTCTAATTTAGATCAAACTATCTTTTAAAAACAAAATATTAGCATTGGAATAAGATAATTTGATATTTTGGGACTTCTTGTCCAAGGTTTTGAGACATAATTGTCATTATTTTCGACGTAAGTTTCTTGTTTGCTATGCATGTTAACATATGTTGGCATATGCATGAATCCAGGTTTTGGAGACTTTTATTTTCTTCATTGCTAACTTATAAATCTGATTGTCTACAATAAATAAATCCCACCACCGTTGAACATCAAAATCAATATCAAAGGTTTAAATAAACTAAAAAAAACAACAATCTGACTTATGTACAGTAACAACTAGCCACCAAGGTCATAAACAAAGGATCATGCTCATCTCAACAAAGCGACTTCGCCAAGATGATTGATAACCTCATTTCATATGTAGGTTTTGCTTACTGAAACATTCCGACCTCAAAAACACGAGCTGTATGATCCAAGGAGACCGAGACAATATAATCCCCATTAGCAGACACACAGAGAGATTGAATGGCATCTGAGTGCCCCCTGAATGTTTCCACACATTCACCAGACCGAATATCCCATAATCTCACAATTCCATCCACGCACCCAGTAGCCACACACGATGAACCAACCCATGTCAAACATGTCACTCCACCCTGTCCACATGGCAAAATTCCTTCCATCAGACATATAAATATAATGAAAGTTTACCGTTCCAAGCAAAGTATAACGCCAATCAGAGATCCTTTAATTTATAAATACAGAACACTTGCACAAAGCAAGATTCCAACGAACCTCATGGTCACAGGTGGCTCGAGATAAGAAATGTTGTACATCCCAAATGACCAGTCTTTGATCCATGCCTCCAATTGCAGCCAAGGAATCACTATTCATACAATTTTAAGAGACAGAATGGTCAGGTCATCAAATCATATTAAACAAACCATTCAATTATTAAAATGGTGAAATGATGTAAATGAATGAAATATAAAGCATGGCACAAACATGTTCATAATTCGACTTGTATAAACTATAGGTTTGGGTCATTCTACAGTTCATTAGTACTCGAAAACAAGCTGGAATTATTTTTCGGTAAATATCATACTATAAACCAAGTCATTGAGGGTTAGGTCAAGTGAAATAACATATCAAGAATCATGAGCCCAAACTTTATTTTGCCTGTAAAACTGTTACCAATAAGCCTATTTTTAACTTTTGATGTAACAAGACCTATCTCCGCATCGAACAAAACTTCCATCATGCATGTGCATAAACCTAGAAACATATTGTGGACATGAAAATGTGCAAAACTGCACATACACACAGGCTACAAGAAGTTTATTAATTATGACACATACCTTGGCGAGAAACCAACACATTCAATGGAATCTGGATGAGAAGCGACAGAATCAATAACCTGTCAACCATTCGTTTTATTAAAGACGTAAGAAGCTTAATATATATGCTCAGATCCCTTTACAAAGAATTCCAGAGACAAATGGAACAATCGGTTCAATGGATAAGTGGTGGAAGTCATGATGTTTGGGCACCTACTCCAATACTACACAGGCTACATTATGCAAGAAGATAACTTTTCTATGAATTATATTTTCATAAAACACAAAAATACTATGGTTGAAGACCTTGTCAAGCTCATAGTCTTGCCAGGTCACACAACCTCCATGCCAAATTTCTAATTAATCAAGTTCCATAAACAAGTTAACCAAGAAACAACTATATCCATAAATTTTGAGCACGCCGTAATACACCAATCTTGATCCATATTGGGGATAAGCTAGCAGCTGACTTCCAATTACTGTTGAACTGAGCATCAATTAGACTAGTCCTGCTATAAAAAAAAATCACGTACCCCATTGTCCAAAGGTTCCTCGCTATGCGAAGGTAAGGGAGAGTGATATTCTACGCAGTCTTACCCTTGCATATGCAAAAGGACTGTTTCCGGATTCGAACCCATGACCAACAAGTTACCAAGTCACAACTTTACCGCTGTGTCAGGGCTCGCCCTCTTAAAACTACATACCCCATTGCCCAAAGGCTCCTCGCTGTGCGAAGGTATGGAGGAGGGATATTATACACAGCCTTACCCTTGCATATGCAAAGAGGCTGTTGTGAAATAAAATTTCAAGAAAGGTAACAAACAGTCAAACAGTGAAAAACTAGTCACGCTGTAAGCCTTCATCCCATGAAAAGAATGAGATTTACATGAGCCAACAGTAACCGTGCAAAAATTTGTTTTATCCTCAACTAATAATAGCAACTGACATTGGAGGTTATCATTCTTTGAAATTTGAATAAAAACTAAGGTATTTGGCATCAATCACTGAATTAGAAAATTGTATGCTTTACTTTTGCATCAAGCAATTATTATCTCCAGCATTTTAGCACAACTTTAAAACTTTAAAAAGGATGTCATATGAGCAAAATTTTAGAAACGTTACTCAAGAGACAGTCAAAAGGTTTCTCCAAATAAGAGATATCACACCCCAAAATAAAGACACAACAAGACAAGTTGATTAAAAATGAGATGGGCCATCTACGACTCATGTGTATAAGAGAAGAAAGAAAGAAGAGAATGGAGGGAATTGGGAAAGGACCTAACAGCATACAGGAAGAGAAAGACTTAGTTGGAGGAGTGAGGAACACAATAGGACAAGTGGCACAAAGAGAGGGAGCAAGGGGTTTTGGAATCATGAGGAGAATGATAAAAAGGAGAGGGGCTGGAAAGTGTAAGGGGCATCTAGGAATTGGTTGGGAGAAGGAGGCCACTGGTGAGGAGGAAGATGAGCACTTTCAGTCTCATTTTCTGTGTTCTTTTCTATTCATCTTTTTCTTGTTGTTGCTGTGTTTTTTCCTAGTTAGATTCTAGAAGATGTCTCTCTAGTGTAAGGAGCTGAGCACCATTTTTCTTAGTGGAAGTTCTATAAAATTGTCAGTTCTATCAAAAAGATAGTGCAGTGAATATCAAAAACAATGGCAACACATACTTTTCCTCCATCGATCTTCACAATATATGCAGATCCATCCTCGGAACCAGTAAGAGTAAGAGTTGAATTTGAACTTATTGCTAAGCATGTCAATCCCTTAGTATGATATCCACGACCTGGAAAGCAAAGTTTAGCAGGAGGATACCAAAATAATAAAGAAAAAGAGAAAAATAAATAAATCTGTACATGAAAGCAAAATAGTTTGACATTAATTTTTTGTGAAATAATGATAGATTGTTTCTCAAGTTTTACCTCGTGACATGCATGAGAAAAGAGATGAAGGATACAAGTGAAAATGCTTTTGTTTGATTTTTTAAGAATTGCTCAAACAGTATCCTATCTTTTTTCAGGAAAATTCAAGAATTCTTTTTTTTTTTTTTTGAAAATAAAGGACTGTGGAGAATTTTAAGCCCTCGGACAATTTGAATTGGAATTATGAATATTGAAAAAATGTATTATTGAGGAATAGAAAGAAAACAAACACATAGCCTAGAACTCCCTCACTAACTGTTACAGAATTTAACAGTTGAATGAATAGTTCAAAGGAAACAATAACAGAAAATTAGAAGACCAATAGAACAGGACTTTGAGGGGCTGCAACCTCCCTTCAACCCAACTCCTCGCCTTCCCCTCATTTAGAATCCCTTACCTTCTCTATATCTTCCTTGCCACTAATGAACATCAATTAACAATAATCCCTATTTTCATTCTCCCTCTCCTTACCCCACACGCTTCTTCTTGGTGTATACACTAAGGTCATGGGGATCTAACATGCTTCTAGAAAACAAAATACGTAAATGAATAAGTAATGCATACTTTTGCATGAAAGACAAACAAAGATGTTTTTTCATATAGATAAGCACATAGATATTAAATGAAAAGTTAACAGAAGGAGAGATGTTTTCAGTGCTTAAAGCTTGTTACACATAACCTGGTTGTTTTGATATTAATAATTACACTAGCCTATATGACTCAAACAACAAAGACACTAAAAGTAGAGAATTACATACCCCGCACAACTTTATGACTTGTCCCACTGGAATTCCATATTCTCAGGGTTTTATCTGCAGAACCGGTACATATTGTTTCCCCTTAAGGTACAAAGTAAAAGGAAATTGAAGAATGTAAGTATATGTAACATAAATAGGAACAACTACCAAAAAATATGTCAATGTGAAAGAGAATATACTACCATCAGGAGTAAAATCACCACAGGTCACACTGCCATGATGACCAGCAAAGCAAGTAGGAGGGGCAATACTATCAGTAGTCTTCCACATCCAAACATTGAAATCCTCAGAACCAGCTAAGAGTGTGTGTTGTCTTGGATGCCACCTGAGCCACTAAGAAAATTTCATGGCAACTAATTTAGTAACTACTTAAAGCAAAAAAGCAAGAATATTAACAATCTCACCTCAATACCCCCTCCAAGACCTTCAAATACATTTTTCAGATTTCTAGATGCATCCCAGACTTGAACAATTCCATGAAAGCACCCTGATGCAAGAAACTGCCCATCATAGCTAAAAGCTAAACTTGATACAGAATCTTTATGACCTGCACAAAATCAATAACACACTGGAAATTCAATCAATTGAAAGTAACATGACATTACCAATCATGATGCTGAACCTATCCTAACTAGAAAAATAAACATCCAGTAGTAGCTATTGTATCATTCAAATACCTTGAAGCTCAAAAGCCCAATCTCCTTTTTCACCAATCTTCCAAAGAAATCCTCTGTCATCACCACCCCCTGTAGCCACCAATGTCACATCAGTTGGGCTGCAGGCAACTGCGTACAATTCCCCTGTACAAGAATCCAAGTGAGCATGGAAATATAATAATACATTCCCTTGTAATAGAAAAAATTATTAGTCAGTCATCTAAATGGAATATTTGGCTGCTTGAAACACTAGGTTTGATTCAATCTAATTAGCTTAATAAGAATCAGGATAGCATAAGCAGGAACTTAATAAACAAAAGAGTAGAAAACATCTTACCATTATGACTTTTGAATGTGTCAATGGCATCATCAACCTCTTCTGAAATTTTTAAAATAATATTACCACCAAATATATCAATAAACAGAAAAGCAATACTTCACAATTCTAATATTGATGAAAAATAATACACACAATAACATATGACAATTTTGACAGAGAGAAATCATACACAAGACTGGAAATGTATAGAAAGATAGAAATAACTGTTTAGGAGGATTAATAGGAATTTCGTACCAACATGTTCGGTTTCAGAATCATCATCCGCATCAGGAAGATCTTCATCGTCCATGGAAAGTTCATGGAGGATATCAGACTCATTAAGGAAAAATTCATCACTGATGACTTCATCATTATATTCACAAATAGGTGGAGCAACATGGTCACTCATTGTGTTTGCTCAATTAGAATTGAAAACTTTTCAAATCTCTAAGCCACCTGTGAGACAAAGTAAGATAAAATTTATTGAATAACTTTTAATCCGAAAGAAAAATTGTGCCTTAAACACATCCAAATCAACTCTTATAATCCAAAAGAACCCTGATTCAACTTTAAACCCAAATTGGAACCCTTACTTAAGAAAAACTCAACACACAAATTGAGGTAATATGGCAAGATAAAAAAAACCAGAAAGAACAACTATTCGGGGGCGTTTGGTAGGAGAGCTTTATTAAAATAATTTTAGTAAATTCATAAGAATTGTTAAAGATTATTTAATAATTACAAAGATAAAGTAAAAGATAAAATAATAAATAATATAATCAATTTGGAAAACAAAGTAGTTAGTTAAATATATATATATATATATATATTCTTGTCCAATTTTATTTTAAAAATATAAATTTAGAACTAAATAATAAAAAAAATGTTCCAACAAGAAAAACTAAAACAAAAGAAAGCATATATAAAGTAACTCCTCTACATTTTATCATCATTAGTGTCATTAAAAATATAAATATGAGAATAGTTTGAACATTACAGATTCTAGAATACAACCTAAAACATCAAAATAGTTTGAAAAACTTAATTATAAAAAAAAAAGTAGTTCCTACATAAGTCAAAATACATTCTCACGATCTATCCTTGCACATCAACAAAAACCATTGTATTAGTAATGATTGGTATAGAGTTTGAAAATTTAAAGCATGCACACTGCACAATAGATTAAATCTAACTAGATGCAGGAAAGATCACTCTTCCAACAAGAAAAAGATAGAGTGGTTGAATTTGGAAGCTTGAATCAGTAGAGACACGACATTTACAAAATCTAGATAGATTAAATCTCATTTTGGTATAGGCTGATAAGTAACTGAATCAGGGTTCAATATTAGAAACCAAAGCAAACAAAGAATGAGATATAAATCAGACATGTTTCTACACACGTTGAACAATCCCCATCAACATTAGTTTTCAAACAACTCTCCTAGGAGCTTCATCAGGGTATCATGAAGTTTCAGAGTTCAAAGGAATTCAGATGTCAACACAGCCCAAACCAGATTTCTGCAGAGTAAGGAATGAAAGAAAATAATAGTTTGACAGAAATAATAGAAAAAAAATGTGACTTGGACATATGTTCTTTTTTTTATCAGTACTAATGTGAATCATGTCTATGGAAAGTCCATTGACCTCCAAATCCTTTTTTATGTTTACATCTATAGTTTATCTCAACCTTCCACTATCTTGAAAAATGGAGCTACCCTTCATCAGATCTAATCTGCTTAATAGGGCTTTTACAGGTCTTCTCCACACATGCCAAAATCACCCAATAAGATTCTACCAATTTTTACAATAGGTGCTATCCAATGTTGTTAAAACGTAGTGTCAACGCCGAAACGGTGGGGGTGAGCAAAAACGTAAAAACGTGAAACGTAAACGGAATGTAAGAGTTTACTACATACACAAACTAAATTTAATCAAAGTTCAGAATTCAGATAAATAATCTCAGCCAAAAACTAATACATGTCCAATAAATAATCTCAACCAAAAAATAATACATGTCCAATAAATCAATTCAGATAAATAATCTCAGCCAAAAAAAAGCTTACATATAGCTCAACCTACACGTCCAAAAGCAACAAATTTATCACAAATGCAACAAACACGGTCTCAAGTAAAACAAAAGTAACAAAACCATTAACAAGACAAATCCAAGAATGGGTACTTCAAATATTTGATATTATTTGACTATTTGTTGGCCACAATGAAGCGGAATGACTACAACTCAAGAAAAACTCTCACGGACTCACTCATGGCAAAGGGAAGAAAATTTGAAGCACAACTCACAACACAACAGTAGCAAAGAGGGCAGAAAATTGGAAGCACAAATCGTAGAATGGAACAGAGCGAGAGAGAAGAGCCACCTACCTGGCCTCCTGATTCAGCGGCAGCGAGAGAGAAGGAAGAATGGAACAAGGGAAGCAGTGCGAGAGAGAAGCCGGAACAGGGGAAGCAGAGCGAGGGCGAGAGAGAAGCAGGCAAGCAGCGCGAGAGCTAGAGAGAGCAGCGCGACCGCAAGAGAGAAGCACAGGCACAGCGAGAGCGAGAGAGAGCAGCGCGACCGCGAGAGAGAAGCACAGGCACAGCAAGAAGCCCTAAGCTCGTGCAAAATAAGCTGAAGGGGAAATTTTTTTTTTTTATAAGCACTGAGTCAACTCGGTAAACTCGCCGAGTTAACCGAGTTTACCGAGTTGACTCGCCGTTTCAACCCGTTTCACCCAATTTCCGTTTCAACGCCCGTTTTGACACGATTTTGCTTGTTAAACCGTTAAAACGTCCGTTTCAACCGTTTCGAAACTATGTTTTAACAACAGTGGTGCTATCCCAACACTGAATGAAAAAGAAAGAAATTTAGGGAGTATCATATTTTTAATCATTTAACTGCCCTTTACTTTGGTTCTTAGTAAAATTGTTAAGTTTGTTCTTAGACTATAACTGCTAATTCAGCATTTTCCTACTCATACTCAACTAAGTTTGCTGCAACAAGGGAATTTAGGGTGCATGATACCTCCTTTGTCCTCTCCATTCTTCTAAAATGGTGTTTCCTACCTACAACAATGGTGTTATGGGAGAAGACTGTCATATGAAGCTCACTAGCTGTAGGAATGTTAACTTCGACAAAAATTTAAATGGTTCTACTAAAAACCAAAGTACAACGGGATTAAGTGACTCAAAACATCAATTCTTAGAACAACGACTCATCCCTTAACCATCACACGGCTCTATGCTTCATAAACATCAATTCTTAGCACCAAGAATATTCAACTTGAAACCTCCATAATAGAATTGTTACCTATATATACTCAAAACACAATATAAACATGACTTTTATTTATTAGCCAAAATCGTTAATTTACCAAACATGTACTTCAAATTTAATTAGTTAACCAATCTACTGTTAGCCATAACCTGTTCCACTTTCAACTAGTTAATCTTCTATCATTGTTAAGCTATCTACTACAAGCTATCTTATCCAATACCCGTTAGTTATTACCAAACAGATCAGTTAAAAAATCTAAATATTTTAATAATGTACCAGTCTATCGTTAAATGATAATATGAGAATTATCTGTGCATCAAAGTTATTGTATATTTGAAGAAATGATTTAATATTCCCTTCTATCATTGGTCTAGTCATATTAGAGATGGGTTTTGTTAGTAGGTTTTATTATGTGGTTCCTTTTAGTTTTCTTCTAGACTTCTTGAGAGCTTACTCTTAGGTTGACCTTTGGCACCTTAATTCGGGTTGTCACCATGTATTAGGTTGCCAAAGGTCTGGTAGGCTCCCTGGGTGTGTATTTCTTTTTCAGTACTACTTGTACTCGTCTTTAACATATATAATATATTATCGTTGTTTGCATCAAAGTTATTGTATATTTGAATTGCTTAGTTTTTAAATAGGAAACAGTTTTTTTCCGGATAAAAATCAATGGAATTGTAATTATAAATACAAAATGAGAAGCTACGTACACAAAAGAACTTAAATTTATACCTTAAAAATGTGATAATGATTAAATGATGTTACTGCCATTGTCTAGCTAGCTAGACTAGATAAATAGCAGCAGAGCTATTTGGATAATAAAATAAACATGCAAAGACCATACTTCAATTCAAACATAAGTGGCCTTTTTGTTTCAGTTCTAATTTTGCTCTATTGATCTGTATAAATTTCATGTAAATTTTGGTGGGGCCTTTTTATCAATGTTTGTCTTTTTGTCTGTAGCCAAGCTTAAAAATATGTTTAACCGGTCAAGAAACAGGACTTATCAAGAAACAACAACCTTGTGTTTGGACGATCAAGAAACAAGACTTATCACTTTCTTGATATCTATGTTTTACTTGACAATTTTTCTTAATAATTTTTAATTTAAATTTATGTTCGTTCATCCACTCATTCTTAACTACAAGAAAAAAGGTTACTCTGTAGCAGTGAAACTGACTAAAATTTTGTTATAAAAGAAAATGTACACTAAGGTCTCAACCATTCAATGATGTCTCATCCATGTACCAGTGAGCCATGAAAGAACTAGATACAATACTCACTAGAAGCATGTTGTCAAGATTGCAAAGAGCAAGAAGTTGATAAAAATACTTGTCCAATATCTTTCACTGTTCAGTATAGAACTTAAAACTTAATCCAACAGAAAGCTCATATATCTTTCACTGTTCAGTATAGAACTTAAAACTCAATCCAACAGAAAGCTCATATATCTTTCACTGTTCGTTCACCATCAAACATTTCCACTGTTTTTTTACCAGAAAGAGTGAATTAATTAATTAACTGGTATTGGCATATATTGCTATATCACAAGTAGTGAAAATATGGCAAACCAGAAAGCAATTTTACAGAAAAGGGAACCTCCCGGGCACTATCTCCAAATATAATACCATGTACTAGTTACAGGATTCAAATAACTCAAATGAATATGTTTTCAGTTCATATATGTTTGGACAAGTTGGCCTAATTCACTCTATTTTGCCAAACCAAGAAATAAATTCACAACAATTATAAAACTAGCAGACATATATACTTCTGGCTTCAACCAGCCAACACCATAATGAAAAAGGGATTTCTGCTTAAAACTCAGTATATCTCGGGTTTAAACAAACACAAACATAAACTGGCAATTTCAACAAATTAATAAGCATGTTGTCAACACCAGGATAATATTAATGAAACCTATAACAAATGAGGAAACACGAACAACAAAGACATTAATCTTCTAAAGGACCATAAATTATACATTGCTACTTACTACACGACGGAGGTTGGAAACAATAGAGGCAAGCGCTGTCACGGTGGGACGAGGGTGAGGCAAAGTGAGCCAGATTTAAGCGGAATGAAGGGCACGACGGAGGTTGCGGCAGAGTTCCGAGGTCACGAAACCAACCCTATCAACGCAATGAGAAATCCAACAACAAAAAGTGCAATGAGAAAGAAATTTTGTAAAGGGTCAAGAAGAACTCCTTGCATTTTAGCTTCCAAATCAAGTTTTTAAATTTTCAGAAAAAAAATATTTTTAATTTTAAGTTTCCAGTTTTTAAAAAAATTGATTTATAATAATAAAAATTATAAAGATAATATTATTCTAGATTTCGAAAGGAACGAAGAAACTATTTTCAATTTTAAATTTCCAATTTTTTGAACGATTTGATTTGATTTATAGAGATATTAACATAAATTTATAGAGATATAAAAATAATTAGAGACATAATTTTATTAGGGGATGTTAAAAAATAAATAAATTATTTTAAATTTTCAACTTCCAATTTTTTAAACTAATTAATTTATATAGATAATAACAAAAATTTATAGATAATATATTCGGAGATTTTGAAAAGGAATGAAAACTATTTTAAATTTTAAATTTCTAGTTTTTTAAACGTATTGATTTATAGAGATAATACAAATATTTATAAAAATAATAATATTCAGATATTTTCAAAAGAAACGAACAAACTATTTTCAATTTTCAATTCTTTAAACAAATTGATTTATAGAGATGACAACAAAACAAAAATTCAGAGATATCAATATTTGTTGATCTTCAAAACTATTTCTAATTTTAATTCTCTAAACGAATTGATTTATAAAAATAATAACAAAATATTATAGAGATAATATTATTCAAGGATTTTCGAAAGAAATGAAGAAACTATTTTAAATTTTAAATTTCTATTTTTAATCAAATTGATTTATAGAGATAATATTATTCACGATTTTTTTAAAAAGAATTAAGAAACGCATGTCTAGTAATTGCAACCTCCTTATCAACTTGCACATTCTTAATTATCTATAAAATACACATTATCTATAAGATACAATTATCTACTAGCTATTATCTACAAGTTGGTAATTATTTGTAAGGGTTGTTACACAATTGTAACAACTCTTACAAACAAGGATCCACAACTCCTACTCACTTTATAATTATCAAGATCTATTTCATATTTTCATCTCTCATTCTCACTAATCTCACGTACTTATTTGAGCACCTGAGTCCTTTGTTTAGTAGGTATGGTACTCAGTCCAACGTGTGAGATCGTGGAGCCACGTTTGGTCATGTCCACCTTGACATGGATTAACTCCAAATTTTGGTAAGTACAATATTGTTGTTCTTTCTTTCCTCAAAATAGAAGATGTTGTATACGTTTGGAAATTAGATGGAGAATTACTTTTGAGTCGTGCATGAATTCTGAGATCAAAATCAATGGTTCACAAAATTTATTTTGCAAAAGGAAAGATGTGAATGCCTTTGTAAAATTGATTTTTCCTCAAAAGTAATTCTTCGCTTGAAAACCAAACATGCACAATCGATGCATATAAATCTGAACTATACAAATTATTCTTACCGCAAGAATTGTTGTTGAATCACCAAAGATTCAATTGGGCCATTTTGATTTTGCACATACGTATAAACAAAACACAGAGCAAAAGAGAGAGGGAAAAATCGCCAAACATTCACCAACCAAATTTTCTGAGAATTTTCCTTCTCTTCAATCCCAAATTCATCAATCACAACACTCACAAAGTTTAGAAGACAATTAAAAAAAAAACAACTCAATGGATTCCCTTCCTTCTGTTTCGTCCTCCATGGTGTTATCTCCCACGCACCAACCTTTTTCGCCGTCACTTAATCTCTTTAATTGAGCCCCATATCTCGTCTTCAATCCAATCTTGTTTCAGCAACCTGCAGAAGAACAAGAAAAACAACATAGAGTTTTGTCATTAATAATAATTTTTAAAATGTCACATGATTTCTATTTTTAGAATTTGTGAAGGAAATAAGGAAAACATAACAAAATAAACACCACTCAATTATGTTTTTATACTAGTACCTTGACTAGTTGTGACATATTGAGGCATCTGATGGTTGCTAGTATATACTTGACCGAAATTCAATTTTCAATCATATATTTTGAGAACTAGTAAGCATGAATGTTTGATAACTCATCCTTAGTTTTCTCAATGACTCTGAATTATGTCAAGTTTCCACAGTTAATCTATTCCCTGTAGAGTAATAGTTCAAGCCACGTAAGTTAAGTGTCAACTACCGATAATTTTCCTATAAATTATTTCCCACTTATAGAAATTTAAACTTCTAGATTTGCTGTATTTGTTCAATCTCTAGCAATGCCAAGTTTTGCAAGTCTTCTATTGGAAGCTGCAAATCTAGGAAAAAAAAAGCAGAAAACTCTAATATGTTATGATTATGCAGCAGAAAAATGAATTCACATGGAAACTGTGTTATCACTAATTTATACCTGGTATGTTTGTAATCTTCCTTTGATCATGTATGATGTCATCAATTAAATAACTGCATGTTTCATTCCAGACATGGTGTGGTCTGTCAATGCTATTTGATAAAAGCATTGTAACAAACAATTTTCTTAAAAAGTGGCCAGAACCCCAAAGGTATGCTTCTCTCAAAGCCTCAATGTATTCCTTGTCATCATGCAAGAATCCCATTGCAAAGCATGCTTCTCTAAAGGAAGGATAGAGCTGACCATCAACAATACGAATTTGTTCATAACTGGTTGGTCCTTTGACCACTTCCAACATCATTCTAAGATAATACAATTCTCAAGTACTTGGAGGAACCCAATTAAGTCTTCTAATTGTGTATCTTTCTTTCTTGGCTTCCAATGTCTATTCTTGGTGACATATGTAAAAGATTTGATGAATTGAACATAAGTTAAATGTTTGGCTTCGTTGAAAATGGTATTAGCATGTAACCAAGATGTAAACATCGAGTCCTTAACGGTCGGCTTTGAGAGCAGTGTATCCATGTCATCATCATCTTCAAAGATGACTGAATTTTCACCTGGTAAGTGAAAGTATAGTCGCTCAACAGCAGGGGATCTTTTATGTATGTGGAATGAGAATATTCTCCACATAGCTTCACATGGAGAAATATATCTACCATCTACATAGTGCTTGACCTCATCAAGACATTGCTTTATTGATCCAGACTCATTTTGCACAAGGACCAGAGCAGCTATTATACGATCGTAGCCTTTATTGATGTATTTGAAGAGATACTTGATAGATGTCGATTGATTGCACCATTCTACATTGAGGTGAGCCTGATATTTTAACAACAACTTTGCATTGTATGGCACTACGTATCTGTTGCCTAGTGGCACATGATTTTTTTCAACATAACTCCCATCATTACGCCTTCTATATATAGGATATCCATCTAGGTCAAAAACTGTATCAGTTTCCATTTTTTTGGAAAAAATCTGGAACACCTTCCATACTTCATGCAGGGAGATTTCGTGTTAGCATGCCCACATGGACCATGCATCATGTGATTCTTGACATATTCATAAAGTTGTGGTTGATCAATTGAATCTGGAATCTTAGCTGAGATGATGGTATCAATATCTGCAGAAGATGGATACTTGCTGGAAGGATGCAAGAAAAGCAATATATGAGCATGTGACAATCCTCGCTTTTGGAATTCAATTGTGTAAATATCTGCAACCAAACAATTATTAGTTTTAACAGCATAGAAGATATAAATTTTCAATATAATTAATATGTACAAAGCTTTCTAAACGTCTTACATGCTACAACATTGCCCAAGACTTTGTTATGTTTCAAGTCAGCCATCAATTGATCAAGCTTAAGTTTAAAAACCCTGCTCACAATATCTGGCCGATCAGTCGCAGTTAGATTCATTGGTGACACAACCCTTTGAATCTCAAACCAATAAGGATTACAGGTGAATGTCAAGAACAAATCAGGAAACCCAACTTGGCTACATATGGCTATGCCATCAAAGTACAATTGATCCATATACCTGCGGCTACCAACAAAGGACGAAGGCAGAACAATACACTTCCCATAATTCGAATGTTGTTGTTCTGAGGTTTGAGAAGCAATCAATGTGCTATATTTATCACAACGCAATTGCTTTTGATGAGTCCTTATAAACATCAATCGCTCTGATTCCATCATAGTGTAACCATCAACAACGAATTACTGAAATAGCCTTCGCGACCTCAATAATGTTTAACTTTCATGTTTTCTAGACTGTAGCCTAAAACACAATAGCTCTTTGATAGTAACTTTGTTTCTCTTTCTTTGATCTGAGTCTTGCATATCTCTATGCTTGATATCATTGCAGTAGCCATCTTCACCATAAGGAAATAGCAACGGATATTGCAATCCAAGATAACTTGGATGAAGCTCATTGATTCTTTGCAATCTACCACTTTGTTTTTCAAGAATAATATCCCTGTTTATAGGTTCAGTTGCGTCTTCAACAATGACTGCAGCAACCTCTGAAACTGTTGGCAAATTGTATATCCTCCCATCTTTTTTCTTATCTGAAATTAACTGTAAGTTTACATTCTGTGTTTGACAGCTATCATACCTATCTTTCGCCATCCTGAAAGACTTAGCAAACACATTGTGGGTATCAAGCATGTCTTTCAATTTTGCTACAAGCTGCGAATCAAGCCATTTTTTCCATCTTAAAAATAGAATAAACATTTAGATGTCAGGTTCAGATTATGAAATTGCACATATGAAAATTGAAGAATGTGTAACACAACACATGTAATTAAAATTGACAGAACATGACTCACCTTGTTGCCCCAATTCTGTTTTGAATTTCATTTTCAGTGTCATATATATACAGCTGAACAAACTTTGGAGGTTTCCCAGGCATGGGTAATAGGCTACCAATTAGATGGCATGATTGTACATGAATCTTATATATTGGTGGGCCTTTTCCATTTAATAAAGATCTATCTATGTTGGCCCCAGGAGAGCTGAAAGCAAACATCAAATGTTATAAGATCTGATATTGTCTTGGTAATTTAGGCTTTCCCTTGAATCTTTATCACATAATAGATGTTGCAGCAACCTTAGAGGATTTTTAAGAAAAGGAAGTTGTATCCTTCCACCCCGACAACACAGATTATATTTGGCTTTACTCAGATTTTTCATTTTATTCGTACTTTCTGCACTCCACATAGCAACTTCACAGTACGGACACGTTTGAGCAGGATCTCCTAAATCAACATATCCTAAGAACAAAATAATAATCAGAATATCGTACACAAATGTGGTACAAACCTTTTAATTATTCATACACATTCAGACCTGTCCCAATATGGTCAGAATAATCATCACTGCAATCTGAAATTGCATCGTCTGTGTATGGACCAGGTACATGTTGAGTATTATCTGCATAATACACATCAGTGAAGCTGTGGAATGAGTATATATCATATATGTGTACAAAGTCAACGTCTGATTATCATTAATCACATTCGTCCAAACCATTTGATAAAGAAAACCCTCAAATAAACACCAAAATTCAAACATGTTAAAGTTATGCATACACTAATGTTACTATTACTGTTACCTCCAACTGTATGCTCAGTTTGAGTGGTGTTTTCATTTTGAGCAGTTTGCTCTGTTTGGTCTGTTGAACAGACGACAACAAATTCATTAAGTAAATTGCACCTCACTGCTGTATGCTGGTTGAAACATCTCTTTCTCCTGTTCAAAAAGTCATTGGATTATGGCTGAGTATTGTTGATATTTCCATTTGTTAGCTTATCCATTTATTTTGTGCGTAATGTTCCTGCAAAATGTACAAATTATGTATTATTCAGGTCACACGATTAGTGTTTTCCCTCAACAATGGTCAGAGGAAAGTGGTTTGCATCATAGAAATAATAGGATGTTTTTATCAATGGAGAAATTCAATACCTTTATTTTTGTTGTTATTGTTTGTCGTTGCATAAATTGTATCATTACCTTTTGATAAACGCTTTCCTTGCATTATGTTCCTTCGATGTAATTTTGCAGCTTCAACATATAATTTTCAAGTCGAATTATTAGGACACACCTTAAGTTTTACATTGTAACAGTATCATTGAAACAAACACTTCATTGTATATCCTAACATAATGCATGGGCACTGTTTACTGGTTTGACAATATGTTGTTAACATAATCTAATTCCAGATAGAATTTACCAATTTTACAGTCAAACTATAATGCCACACCTTTTAAATTACAAATTACAGTGAGTAGAATTCTAATGGAGCGGAGAAAGCCTTGCATATATTATAATGCAGGTAACCTGTCATTGAAACTTGTTACAAAATCTAATAGGCACAATGCAGGTAACCTGTCATTGAAACTTGTTACAAAATCTAATAGGCACAATGCAGGTAACCTGTCATTGAAACACTAACTTCATACTTACAATTAGAACATTGTTCTATCAGGAACATCCATTGTTACAAAATCTAATGTAGCATGGAACTTGTTAAAGTATTAATCATGGATATAATTTATTGAAAGAGTCTTATGCACTATGACCATTCTAGTTACCTGCACTCTGACTCCCCATTTTGTTAATGGTTACATGTGTATCATGCAAGAATTTATCTGTATATTCAACCTTCTCCTCACAGATTGAATGTGGCTGATCATGAGCTCATTTGTTTGTTCATGACCAATGTTAATAGCCTTGAACTGGTTACGTGTGGTTTGAGTAGCACTTGTTGATAGCATGGTATTAACAGCTTTGAATCTTTTGATGGGGATTCCATTGTTTTGTGGCTGATTGTTACTAATACCAACCAATATCCGAACATCAATTTGTTGGACAGCTGTTGTTTAATAAAATTAAATACATTAGTTTTGAAACAGAACCATTACAAATAGTGGTTACTACAAGAATTACCAGTTATGGAAATGAGCAAAAAAAAAGGAACCTTCTTTTCCATGTGCAATGTGGTTGCTTTCACCACTGTTATAACTACATTTTCCCAATCTCCTTTCTCTTAATATGAGTCTCCATTTTAATCTTGCATGTTTACCATAAATCTTTGGATTATAGGTGTGTTCTTCCATGATTAACTTTCACAATAAAATTATAAGTAGTTGCAACAAAACCGTGAATCCTGATATCAGTGTGCTTAACTTAAGATGGACAGTTGGTTATGTTATTTCAGCCTTGCATTTGATGTAATAGTCAAGGAATGAGAGGTATTGGACCATGGTGGTGTTACGTTAATATCAGATTTTGTATTTTGGGTTAGGTATGATGAATATAACCAATGCTGGTTAATTTTCGTATAAGGTACTTGATTAGCCAAGTTAGTTTTTAGTGGACCATGCTTGGACCACGCTTGTTGCACATCACTATTTCCACGTTGTTACTTCATTCTGAGTAATTTTGTTTAATTTGGATTCATAGAATATTATAATACTAAAATGGGCTGTTTCTTTATGATAACTTTGACAGTAATCTATTGGCCAAATTGGATGTCAGTCGAATAAGGAGGTAGTACAAAGTCATGGCATTGGTGTACCTTAAATAACCAATCAAAATAAATCAACTTACATAGCAGCAGCCAAATGGAAGTCAGTAGCACTTGCTTGTTAATCATCAGCAAATTTTGGGGGTTATGGATTACGTATCATGATTGGTTATTTAATATTGGTATAGTGCATTACAAAACCCAAGTTACAGGTTTACAGAGTGCACCATTCTGCTATCATCATAATTACCTTGCTGGTTTCCTTATCGGTGATATGTTTACACATAAAATGATAACTGGCACACAACTTTATATTTCAGCCTTACAAATTGACTTAAATGTCATGCCAATAAATTGAGGGATTGTAATGCACTGTAAGTTGTATTTCAAAATTAGTTTAATTAATTGAATATTGTCTTCAATTTTATAAGCAACCACTAATTTAAACATCTCATTACTCTCAATTTTATAAGCAACCACTAATTTAGCAAAGTTGAAGGTTTTCAACAGTACACAAAACGAGACATAATGTGGCTACCAAAATGGGTTACTTCCTTCTAATTTATTTCATAGCAATGTATTGGCCAAAAAATTGGTAACAGTTGAAAACATGCTTTGACTTTCATGGTATTCGTGTAAAATCAGATAGGTTTGCCATAGGTATTATGATTTGGGCTTAATATTGTGATGGTTTAGTAAATACTCCAAGTTACACGTCTAAACATACTTCCATGGTGTTTGGATTTTAATATTTAATAACAGTGGAGATTGACAGAAGTGACATTTTAATAATCCAAGTTACACATCTAAACATACTTCCAAGTTATTTAATATTGTCATGATTGACAGCTTAATATTGTCATGTATTCCTCTTTGCCTTTTCATCACATATGTGTTACACAGAGAGATTAAAGCTAAGTTTATTATGCTTGAGATTTCTATCAACCATCCAATAAATAGACCAAGAGCACCAGTCACAATTACAAGAATAACATTGGAAGACCTGCACAATTCAACAAAGATAAATATGAAAAAGACTTGAACACCTTTAATGATTTGGTGGTTGTGTCTAAATTGATGGTCTACCACTGATTCGGTGGCTCTTTGTTGTGCTCTGTTTTCTTTGAACCAATAATATACACTTTTGACTGATTCTCAGACTAATGATGTTACTTTATTAAAGGACAGCGGTCAATAAATTAATGTTTATTATGCTTATGGTGAACCATGTTGCTTTTATATTATATTATTGGTTCAAAGAAAAATAAACTAACATCAGCAGAATCGTGTAATATTATCCTTTTCCAGAAAGAGTGGCAGCCAATGTAACCCTATTTAATATTCTCCTTTTCCATCTTATATTTTATTAATTTAACCGTGTTTGCTTATGCTACTTGAAGAATCGTGTGGCAAAGAGAAATACATGACAATATTAAGCTTGATTAGATTAGCTGAACAAATATAAGATGAGTTTATGCAGCAAAAAAGTTGAGTGCAATGGGTTAGTTATACATTGAACGTTAGTTATACATTACAATGCACATTGATTGATTATTGTTACAAGATATTCTACACCAACTATGACTATCTATATAAGTTGTCTTCACACACACGCGCCAATATTCTCCTTTTCCATCTTATATAACATCAGCAGACACAGGCATAAAGGTGGGTTTATGCAGATATGGGGTTTATACAGGTTACATTGATGCAAAGGTGTTATGTAACCTGCATCTGGCTATGTTTTTGTGCAATACAAAAAACCTTTTATGCTGTTATACAGGCTCTTCACTGGAATCAATTTCAATTTTAACACACTCAACCAATAAACAAAGAGGAATATTAAGTTATGATGTAAAATCAACATGTGTCATCACAAAAAGGAGCTGATGACATTGATGGAAAGGTGTTATGTAACATGCATCTGGCTATGCTCATAAGCATTCCAAAATACATTTTTTGTTGTTTTATAGGTGTTTTAAGTAAATGATATCCCATTTTAACACAGTAAACCAAGAAACAAACAAGAATATTTGTTTCCTATTTAACTTCAAAGAAATAGATCACAGTTGCAGTAAATTGGAACAAATAATTGTTACTCAGCTACTATTTAAAAACTAAAAATTAATATAGATAACATCTCATAATAAATAATTGTTACTCAGCACACAAATATGTCACATGTTTTAATAGCTGCAAGTTCAACATTGACAGAAGTACTTAATACATTGTGTACTTCATTAATCCCAATACAATGTCTACTTGATTAATGCCAAAAAAAATCTAACTGTCATCAAATGACACAAAAAGTAATGCCAAATCATGAGCTTGTTATTCAGTCTTGATATGTTTGGCCACCCTAGTACAAGACAGTTGGATTTGTGACAAATCTTCAAATGTAATGGTATCCAATTCAGAATTAGATAGTAGCAAATTGCGCTTTGCCTGGGTCATGGACTCAATCCGGTTTCCATCAGAATCACCACTGGCTGAGAAGGTTTGCTGCATGACAATACAATAAATATTGATTAGTCATTGGTATTTTGAAATTTAGTTTGAAAATACAAACACCACAAGAACAAATGGTTGACACTGTGAACAACCTCATTGGTCTGATGCGCCAAAGACATGAATAGATTAGTTTCATCCTTCAACATTATACAATGAAATCATATAGTAAGTAACGAACTGAAGCTTGATAATATTGTTTAGAATCCATAAACAAAAGTTGTGACATAAATAAAATAACATTTAGTTGAATTGTTGAAAGCTTTGACATAACACTGTTGACTAACATATCATCTTTCGATAGTTGCGACACAGAATGTCGTTTATTACCAGGCACAAATTTGAACCTAAAGGCCAATGTTTTTCCTAGCATACGATCTAGAGCCTCTGACACATTTCTTGCATCGAATTCTCCTTCCTACGATAACAAAAATCTTATTTACATAACACAGGAGTTCACTAAATCACTTATCGTATTTATGACATATATTACTGTGATATAAAAGAGAGATTATCAATAACCTTAGTAATAATTTTCTGTTTTATTTCAACTGCACTTTCTTTAATTAATGAATACGATTCACGATCCCACAATGTGAAAATGACAGATTCAGATTGTTGAGTGACACAAACATCAATACGATACCTATGGCACAAATTTATTAAATTAGAGAAAATGAGTTCTGTTTATAAATCATTTGTAAACAAGCCTACCTTGGCATAGTGGTTGCACTTTGATTACCACACCCACCACAAATAACAGGCAACTCCAAAGAATCAACCTTTTTGTTACACTTGGGACATGCATCATAAACCCACCCATTCGCTATAAGCAACTTCTGGATGGTACCCACAGTGACAACCATACATTCTTGTTTTAAAGTTAACAGAGGTGATGACAAATGCTGAATGTAGTTCCATCAAAATTCAAAATAAAGTAAATCAGAAGGAATACACATTTTTAAGTTGGGCAATTTCAAATAAATTCTGGACTTTTGCATTATGTAGGAAACGATCTCCATTTGAATACTGAGAAGAACCTGAAATCTAGCTGCCAATTTGGGTATAGGAAACCAGTGTTGACTGGGTTGGATCCATCCTGTAGAATTAAATTAAACATAACTCAAATTACAACATTAATGTGGTCAAAAGTAAATAACATGAGACATTGGATAATTACAAATTCATCAATCGATCCTTGAAATCCATGATTTCCTTCATGTTGCTATTTACAAATATATCATAACTATACATCGAATTTTGGATTGAAATAGGATAAGGGCCTGTATTCAAACAACAAAGTTAATCCACTAACTTTTTCGTAGTTATTCTATATATATTGCAACATTAGGTCATAGGCAACAAACCTCTAGCTTCTTTGATTTTTGCCATAGTGATCACCAAGACCATAAGTCCAGTTGAATGTTTATCAAGACTGTCCTTAAGTTTGATAGCATGTCCCTCCCACAAGGTACAATTTATATCAGTTCCACTGAGTCATAATGACCACACAAAAAAATCACAAATCAGATATGAAAACAGGTATATTTTCTACAAAAACATTGGTTGAGGTAGTGAAAAATACCATTCATCCTTCATAGTAAAAGACACTTTCTTTGGCTTCCCATTATAATAACCTAGGCTTAATAGATAAAAGAAAGAAAGAAAAAATTAAATTTATAAAAAAATTATATCGCAAAAGCCTTAGTGACGGAATTAGCGAAAGAATTAGTGACGGATTTAGCGATGGAGGGAGTCTGGCGCCAGTAGCGCCACAGGTACTGGAAGTTGGCGCCAGTAGCGCCACATATGCTGGAAGTTGGCGCGATTAGCGCCAGAAGTGCTCCAGAAAGTGAATTTTCTCTGGATTCTGGCGCGACCAGCGCCAGAACGCGTCCTGGACCAATATAAAAGGCTCATTTGCGCGATTTTGAAGGAAAAACTCCCTTTCTTCTTCCTCCACCGACCTTTTGCCATTGATGAAGCTCCAAGCTTCTTTCCTTTACCATTATTGACCTAAAACCCTTCCTTTAACCTCTAATCTTGTTGAAAACCACTTGTAAGCCATTATCCTTCATCAATTTTCCCAAAAGCCCCAAATCAGAGAAATCCCTTTCTCAAGGGAAGTTAGTAGAACTGGAGTTCAGCGAGGAACGGTGGCGATTCACAGACACCCAAGCTAGGGGAGGTGATCCAGAAGTCTTCCTTGCTATCTTTGAGGTAAGAAACTCGAGTTTCACCGATTGATTTGTGAGTTGGGATTTTGGATGAATAGTGACCCACTTGTGATCGAGTTAGAATTAGCCTTGGGTCCTTTAGAAAAGTGTGTTTAGAATGTGGTAAGGATGGAGGATTAACTCTCATATGTTGGTTTTGGTGAACTTTGGTTATGGGCTCTGAATTATGCATGTGTGGCTTATATGTCGGGTCACTTGATGATGTTAAGACATGCAAGAGCCTTGGTATGTGATTTCGATGTGCTGAGAAGCTTTTGGAACGGTGTCTTGTGTGTGAGAAGAACCGTTCAAGCTTCATTATGAATTCTTGAGTTAATGGGGCTGTATAAAGCTTAAAACAGTGTTGACTTGCACCGAGTCTTGTGATGGCTCAAGTGCCTTGATTAAGCTGAGATAGACCACTGAGGGTCTGTGAGATGGCTAGTGATTGATGAGCTTGATAAACCTTAAGTTAGAGGACTTAGAGGTTATGGAAAGGATTAGTATTTCCTTTCATTATAACGGTTAAGGACCGTTATTGATGATTTGTCTGCATGCCTGGTATAGGGCGTGAGATTTACATTGCTGGTGGTGGTGACCACGAAGTCGGAAGAGCCGGTATTGAGCTGAGATCAAGTAAGCTCATTGTTCTTGGAGTTTTTCCTTTACTTGTATTCTACCATACCCTAAAGGGGTGATGGTTATTGTATTGCCTATATATGTGTGTGTGTGTGTTTGTTGAGACTGGATGTATTGTTTTATTGAATCATTAGATTGATAATAAGAGGAACACTGTGATAGTGTTCCGTGATTGATGATGAGTCATGTACTGTGATAGTGTGGTGTTGTGATTGAAAGAATTCTCTGGCCAGTAAAATAGAATAGTGTGGATTTCTTTGGAAATGTACCTGTCAGATGATCTACCTTAGGCAACAGATTAAATCCTAAGGTAATGTACCTGCCAGATGACCTTCCTTCAGAATAGGCATCCAATGGGATTCTGAGGAAACGTACCTGTCAGATGATCTCCTTTAGGCAACAGAATTAAGTCCTAAAGGTAACGTACCTGTCAAAAGATCTTCCTTAGACATTGGACGAAGTTTTAAGAGAATCTATCCATGAGATAGCTGATCTCTCAGCCCATGTGATGTGTGTATACATATATTGTTACCTTGTATGATATACATGGGATATGTTATAGCAGAGTTGTGATGGCTCTTGTAATGCAAATTTTTATATTACATAAGCATGGAAGTAAATCAGGGGGAGGAAAGACCTCCAAGGACCCTGAGTTAACTGAGATTATTATCTCACCCCTGTTGGGGCTCATGTTTGCAGGTGATGATTCAGGAGTAGCTGATAAATCCCAAGGCAAGATGCCTGAGTAGGGATAGTTCTTTGATAACCATAGGCATAGAGTGTTGAGCATGTTGGCTCAAGATTTTGTTTATGCCTGTATTTTGTACCCTGAGGGGATATTTGTACAGTTTTGAGACTATTATATCTTGTATATTGTAAAAATTTCCCACATATGTTTATAATGTACAGTTGATTTTGTTAATGACACTTGATGACGTCATTTTGTTTAAAGCTTCCATTTTAATTATTTTGATAATTGTTGCGCTATTCTGATATAATAATATGTTAGTACACCGGATGCATATGGGGTGTTACACCCATCAAGGTTCCAATGACCAATTTCGATTAACTCACCAATAACATCTTCAACCATACAACATAATTAAATACTTTCATAAACAAAAATACAGGAAACACGATTATTAAACACTTACAACACTTTGTACCTTAGTCTGGTGTGGCAGAGCCATCTAGAATGGAATCAAACTTTGTGAATGAGTACTTGGCCAGAGGCATTTCAGGTAGGTCATGTCGTGTAATTTTAGTGGCTTTAAGCAGGTTAATTTTGAACGCATGGTTGGTTGCCCTGTAGTGACCACTATTCTTTTCGACTTCAAAGCTTTAGATAACGTAAATTTGCCCAATCTCAAAGGTGTCCTTCACCATTCCCATATCAACATTTTTCATTTGAGCCAATATTTTACCACCCTGATGAAGGAACATTTCAAGTCATAGTTTAATAACTTGTGTGACATCATAAACTAACAACAACACATAGTCACAAAATGGTTTTTCATTTGTAAATAACCATACCTCCTTGTCCATTAATATAAGCTCAACAGTATGCCTACTTGATCTGGGAATAGTCCACAAGTTTATAACCTGCACAACAATTTTCCATGTTTCCTTTTCATCATTGATTTCAGATATCAAATTCAATCTACGTAACACTGTTGTTGAACAAACAACATGGTGTGGTTACTACTCATGACAGTAATGTTATATAATCAGCTAAAATAAATGAGAAGAATTTTTTACCACCCGTCATTGAGCTTATGCTGAATCTTACTGGATCACGTACCCAGAAAAATGTTCTTAAAAACCACAGTAAATTTGAACGCATAATTAAAAAACAGTTGCTCAAACAATTTTTGGTGTTACGTTCTTAAGCACCAATTTGGTTCTCCACCATGACAGTAATGTTATATAATCAACTAAAATAAATGAGAAGAATATAGTTTAAATAAATAAGTAGGATATGTTGATTATTTACCACCCGCCATTGAGCTTATGCTGAACCTCACTGGATCACTCTATTTATATGAGCCTATAACACAACACAAAAACCATGAATATCAACGAAAACCGCTGCAACAACTAATACAATGTTTAGAGAAAATATTATGAACAAACATATACCTTGTATCAAAACCAACACAAAAACGATGAGAGTGAAGAAGGAGAGAAGCGGAATTTGGTATCCGTTTATACATGCAAAAGGATAAGAACCCAGAAAACAAAGAGACGAAGATCGAAGATGAAAATGCTCACCAAAGATTTAGGGGACTGTTGATAAATTTGTTGAACAACTGAGTTAGTCATAATTCAAAAGTTGATGGAGACAACACAGCAAAATCAATAGGTAACGTAACACAGTCAATGTCAGATTATGAGACGTGGGAAACAGAAAAATTAAGAATTTGAAAATTGAATGATGAAGAGTGTGTCGACAGCTTTGAATTGCAATTCTGCGGTTAGCTTCAACACTGATAACTGCCGTGCCTTTGCCTAAGCTATGCGCATGTGCCAACAGAGGTTTGGAATTGGCTGAGAAGCTGAGAGAAAATGTGGCGCTGACACGTAGCATCCAAAGCTAAGAATTGTTGTGAGCCTGCCACCTAGAGTCCGAAGCTGAAAATGCACCAAAAATTGACACGTACCCAGAAAAATGTTCTTTTATTACAGTAAATAGAAGTTCAAAACCAAAATAAAACAAACTAAAAAAAAAAGATATAAAGATGAATAGCTAATTTTGCACTACCTCGTATTTGATGTTGACTGTTAAAAAAAAAAAATCCCTAGAATTTTCCTTCAAGATTTCGTAGGCACTTAATTATCTTCAAAGTGAATGTTTGACCATGAAGAGCCACTTTTGCAAAATTGTCTAAAAACATTGCAAAGAGAACAAAAAATATATCACTGAAATGATCACATTTGATGATGCAGAGATAATATATATAGAGGAAGAAACACTAAGGTCGTAAATTTGTTATTGCAAATCGGAATTAATGAGACAGAATAAAAAGAATGACCATTAGATGATAAAAAAAATAGAAAAATGTAGGGAAAATTTTTTTTTTGGGGTGATTGATTTATGTTTCATTATAATGCATTTTCTTTATAACACAGTAATATTATTTTTTTATAATTACATATTACATATATATTTTTTTCAAATTGATTGATTCAGATATATAATTATAGTAATTAAATTTAAATGATTGACTCAAATTAATTAATTTTAATTCAGATTACCATACAAATATATAAATGATTGGTTCAAATATATAATTATATAACTGATTTGATTTCAAAGAGTATATATATATAATTATTTAATCATTCCCATTTTAAAATATTTAATTTAGCTTAATTATAAAAAAAATAATTCAAGGAAATTCTCACTAATATATATTTTGATTAAGAATAATTGAAATCATTAATACTAATATAATTAATATAATAATATATATTCTTATTCAAATTAAAATAATTAGAAATATTAATAATTTGATTATTAATTAGAAATATTCAATCTTTCCTTTTTAAAGTATTTAACTGTTAACATTATAAATAATGTAATGGGTGAACATTTGAAAGAATTTCTTCCTTCTAGTGTATATTTATCTGGAAGTGGTATAATTAACGGGGACTTATTGTTGATCATGGTATAAATGAGTGATTATAGTGTACAATATCAAAGCTTTTCAAGACACAATACATAGCCTGGTGCACATGTTAAGTCACTTATTAGTTATTATCATCAAAACAATTCTTCTCATCCAAAAATATTTCCCTTTTTATTAATTTTTATAATTATAATTCATGACAACAAATTAATAATTGTCAAATAATAAATGCTATTATATTTCTTTAAATTAAAATAAGTTCTCATTATATTCATTTAATTAGAAGTAATAAATATTTTTTTTTATATTCTTTCTCTAAAGTAATATTCTACCTTTTTTATTTTCTTTTACTATTTTTTAATAAAATTTAATATTTAATATTTGAATTAGTTTGTATTCTAAATATTTTATACTTTTTTTCAATTTCAATTATTTAGATGGGGTAAAAGACTTAAAAGAGTAATTTCAAAAAAATAGCTTTTGTACAAAATAATTTTATAAATAATATTTTTTTCACAGTCCATATGTTATAGGAATATGTATTGTTAAATTTATTAATAATTTTTAAATGGTAGTATGTTTAGTATTTCAATTTAAAAAAAAA
>PYAF01006018.1:495501-511721 GCA_007407185.1 Glycine tomentella | reverse complement strand
AAAATTAATAATTGTCAAATAATAAATAGTATTATATTTCTTTAAATTAAATTAAGTTCTCATTATATTCATTTAATTAGAAATAATAAATATACTTTTTCAACTTCTTTCTTTAAAGTAATCTTCTTCCTTTTTTATTTTCTTTGACTATTTTTTTTAAAATTGTAATATTCAAGGCCTCTTTGGCCAGCTTATTCATAGCTTAAAAAGCTACTTAAAAGAAAAATCTGGGTCAAACAATTTTTAAAATAAGTTCCAAAAATAATAAGTAATTTATCATGTAAGAAGAAAAATAAAAATTAAGGAGCTTTAATAAAAGCTATGACGAGGAACTTTTATCCTGTAGACACACAAACAATTACTTTTTTGTTTATAAATCACAATATATTGTTATGACAACTTATAGCATGCAAATGCTTAATAGGTCCTGCCTGTCATATCCTTCTATTATTTAATATTAGGTGTGGACTCTATTATTTAACATACAAATGCTTATTTCATATATCGCATAGGATTATGTGTCATGGGCTAAATATTCATTAGGCTGGGTGCTTTGTCATTTTGTGACCACCCGTGCATAGGAGCCAAAGCCATGGACTAGTATCGTGATAACTTACGAATCAACCGGATTGGATATTTTCCATTTTATTTCATTAAGTAACCACAAATTTTTATTGTTATACTACATAAATTAACTTAAATTAATTATTTATTTACAATTTATTAGTAAATATATTTAATTACAAATATATAATTTGAAATTATCACAACAATAATTAAAAAAATATTTGAATTAATTTAAAATAAACTTAATATTATAATTAAATACATTTAATTATAATATATATTTAACAAACTAAATATATACAAAAAAATTATATAAATTTAAGTATAAGTATATTTAACACAATAAAAAAAAGTAAAAAATTGAACAACTCAATTAATTGAAATATACTTAGAGTTTATAATAAAATATGTTTAATGTGAATACATTTAACACAAATAAAATATATATTGTCAATAAAGTCTAACTAAGTTGGTTGATTAAGAATGTATAAGTTGTTATAAGTTCCATGAATAAGTTTATTTTATTAAAACAAATTAAAATATCATTTTTTATCTTTGTGATGAAAACTCAAATTTTAATTACTTTTAAATATAATTTCATAAATTACATATAGTTAGTTAAATATAAGAAATATAGCATTTTGAATAGTAATCCTTGTAATGTAGTAACTCAAAATTATAAAATAAAGGAGCATTTGTTTCATGGATAATTTTTGTTAAACTTATTATTTATTAAATAATTGTGTATAAAAAACTTGGTCTCCTTTAACACACTTTTTGGATTAGTTTATGGATGAAAGAGACCTAATTGAGACATTTTAAAAAAAATTAAGACCAGATTAAAACATTTAAAAGTTTGAGGATTCAATTGACGTATTTTAAATAATTTAGGTATCAAATTATTATTTAAGCCTATTATATATTCTTATTCATTTTTTCTAACAATGTCAACTATTTCAAAATTAAATTAATTGAACCAATAAACAGAAGCATATAATGATAACACAAAAAAAGGACCAAAATAAATAAATCCATATTAAAATACACATTCACATTGTTTAGCCCATGGCTTACATGCACAAGTGGGACTATGACTGTACAAGCTTAACTCCACGTGGTGTTTCAAATTAATTTAAATAAAGGCAGATTGTGATATGGTGTGATACAGGGAAAGAGAGCCTACAAGCTTAACTCCATGTGGTGTTTCAAATTAATTTAAATAAAGGCAGATTGTGATATGGTGTGATACAGGGAAAGAGAGCCTACATCGCACGCTGAGGAACAAATGGATCTCACTGACAAAATGTTATTGGCATCACATAGGACCTAATAAGCATTCGCACGCTAGAAATCGCCTTATTAGAGTATTTTTAATGTTGAATTTTAATGATAGATCTTAACTTGAAGATTTGATCTTTTTCAGAATCAACAATAAAACAAACAAATTAATAAAAAAAAACATACAAGGGAAAGGGGGGTCACACCTACGAAGAGGAAGGGGGAAGTGAGGGGTCGCACAGAGGGGAAGGGAAAGGTGGAGGGCCGCGGAGGAGGGGATGGGGGAAGTGCACTATAGCCGCAAAGGGAGAAGAAGCCACGTGAAGAGAGAAGAGAAGGAGGAGAAAAAAGGAAAAAAAGTAATGTGTGAAGGAGAGGGAAAAGATAAAAAAGAAAGAAAAAGAGAAACTTGTGGAGAAAAAAAGTGATTGTTACTATATACATAGTGATTGTTGTCACTTAAAAAAATGTGTGTGCAATAAACAGATGGTATAAAACACACATAAACATCCTATAAATTGATTCATTACAAACAGAATTTGTACATACAATTTTCAATCTCATTCTTCATTTGTCAATCTTTATTCTCTAATCTCAATCAGTGTTAAATTTTATTTGTGTGAAATGAATCCAAATCAATTTGATTGACAAATTTATATAATTTTTTTACAAAATTAACACATGTCTTCTTCAACCCAAAATTCAAAAAATCATCATCTTGTTTCCTTTCCTTTTTACCACCACCACCAAATTATTTTATGTCAAACACTTAAACCCCTTCCACCGTAAATTCTCAAAGTTATCAAATATTTCCTTTAATCCCACCAAACAATCTTACCATGGTTTCAAATGATGAAGTTGATTCACAATTTCTACAATTTTCTACCCAAATTGGATTAGAAGAGAGCATCGTTGAAGAAATTGAGGGGTTTTCTACAAAGAGGAAGCCTCAAGTCGCCTTTACAATTGAAGAAGACATGGACCTCATTAGTTCATGGCTCAACATTTCAACCGATCCAATTGTTGGTGTTGGTCAAAGAAAAGAAACGTTTTGGTTTAGAGTCACGAAAAATTACAACAAATTAAGAGGTGAACTCTGCAAATGATCAATGATCAACTGACACCTTTCTACATACAAACATAGAAGCAAGTGATGGATTAAATCCTAAGTGATTTCAACGTCTAATGGAATGAAACCAAGAACTAATTTGTTGTTAACTTCTTGATGGCATTAGTCTTGTGTATCTTTTAGCATTTTTGATGAGTGTTGCCAAGAATATATTTCATTTTTTATTTTAATTAAAAGAAACAAATATAATAATAATCAACATTCATTTTTTAACAATCAATGATTTTGATTTTATCATAAACACCAAAAATCACTTTTTTTTATAAAAAATTAAATATCTTAATTTTAAAATAAAAAACTAAAATTACAAATTAACAAAAATAAAGAAACCAAAACTATATTATACCTAATAAAATTTCAACAAGACAACCACTTAAAACTTTCCCATGAAACATAATTTAACTTTTCCACACTAGTACCAATAGTAGTCCATATATTCAACTCTAAAACTATATATTGTTTAAACTAAAATAATAGTAAATATCAATAACACTTTTAATTTAAATTAATTGAAATTAATGGTAGATAAACTCAATAAAATATTATAAAGATTCATCACATAAAAATAGTTGATTTTTTATGACCGATTCACAATCCTTGACGACAACCCTCTTCCTTTATCTTAATTTAGAAGAGACCATACATAAAAACACACATAAATGGAGTTCAAACTAAAATATTAGTATTAAAAATAATTTTACTCTTTCAATTTGTGGTACATAGTAAAAACGAATAATAAAAATTAAATAACAATGTTCATTATTTAATCTTGATATTTTAATAAATTCATAATTTATTATACATGTGCATTGGTTTTTAATCAACGGTTATTTTACCCTCAGCAATGAACAAATCCTAAATTATTAATTTAATATATATTTTAAAAAAATACGTGATGAAATTAGATTAAACTAAATAATAATTAGCAAAATTGAGATACCAAAGCCCAGCCTCTTTTTTCTCTCCATTGTGTGCACACATCATAATATTGAGAGAGCGAAGTGAAAAAAGATTTGGAATCCGTTTTGAACTCGCCGTCAAAAACCCATTCCAGTAGCCACTGATCGGTTCCGCCGATCTCCACCGCTTCTTGTTATTCATCAGATTGTGGGGTTAAAGCCGAATGATTCAATTTTTTAATTTTAATCCAATTAATGATTTTTATTCTGGTTTATACGCTCCTCCATCAATGAAGGGTTGTATCATGGCATGATCACTGCGCAAATAGTCGTCTTTCCCTTCTGGGTTTTCGAGGGTTTCGCGTTTCTTCGTTGGGTCGGCGTTTCCTTTCAATTTTTTTTTATTTGTTTTTTTTTTCTTGCCAGTATATTTTTGGGGGGGTTTGATTGAAGTGATGCTAGACTTCAGGGAAGGTTTCAATGTGAAAAAATAACTTTTTTGGGTTCTGGGGTTAGGCCTAGGGCTAGAAATTTTTGCGGGTGGTGGAGATGAAGGAGAATACTGAGATTGAGGAAGGAGAGACTTGCTATTATAATGGTGAAGATGAAGCCAACATTGACCCCAATTCTTTCTCTTACATTGTAAGGACTTGCTTCAATCTATTTTGAAAATTTTCCGTTTGAATTTGCTTGGTTTATGCATGGTTTGGATGATCAATAAAATTTGTAAATTTGTCAATGTATTTGGTTCCTGGGGGAAAATAGGGAATGAAAGAGTTGGAGAATTTCTAATTGTTAAACTTCTGTCTGGAGGGACTAAATCAGTATGATACATGCTGAACACCACTATTGGCTGTTGGGCTTCATAATCATACCTACATTGTTTGTTAATGGCAAAGAAATAACATAATAGAGGAGTGTCTTGAATTTCTTGTGTGCTGACAAGCATAGTGAATCTATCTATCCTAGAACACTGCCAATAAGTATCACAAATTGATTTTGTTTGCCTAATGATGCTTTAGATGCGTATTCTGCTACTTTGAGAGTGAGAAACACAGTTTAATATTTTCCAACATCATACACATCATCAATTGCTAGGAAATAGATTTATTTGCTAAACTGTTTGTTTTTCTTGTGCAAAACGGCCTTGATACAAGTTAAGCTTCTAGATGCTTATTAGATTGTTGATGCTATGTCAATGTTTATTTGTATGTTTTCATCTGAGAAGGTTAGTACCTACTAATCAAATAACAGAATTAAAGATGATTGTTAAATGCTTGTTCATCTTTATGGTGCCTTCTATTGTTATGCTTCATATACCTACTGATTATTGTTGATTAATGACATTTGCTTTTAAAGTCCTTTGTTAAAATTTTATCACAAAAATATTAGGACTAATAAATTGTTTCCTGAAGGATGAGAAGATTCAACATTTTCTTGGCCATTTTCAAAAGGACTTTGAAGGTGGTGTATCTGCTGAGAATTTGGGTAAGTGGAATAATAAAAGTCAAAGCTTGTACTGAGAAATGAAAGAGCAGTCTTTGCATCCATAATGTGATGTTATCGGATATGAATAATATTTTTCAGGTGCAAAATTTGGTGGCTATGGTTCCTTTTTACCTACCCAAGAGCGCTCTCCTTGTTTATGTTGTCATCCAAGGACTCCACAAAGAAACCACAGCTCACCAAAGCTTAATATCAATCTCCACATGGAGGTATAGGCATATAGCAATATTTTTGTTTGTTTATTTTACTATTTGATACTTGATAGGAAGGTAAGATATGCTGCCAGCATATTTCAGCATAGAAATAATACAGATTGATTAAGGACAGTCAGTTATATTGTTATACAGGCTGTGTCTCATTACACAAAAGCTTCTTCAAATGTGCTTCCTGAAAATGCTTCTCATAGTTCTCATTCATTTCGTGATTTAAAAGAAGCTTCAGTAAATGACTCAGTTAAGAAAGAACAGGGAATTTCTTCCAGTGATATAGCTGAGAGGTGCACTCCGAAAGATGGTAGTACAAAAAAGACAGGAAATTCAACTGATCAAAGGCCACTGAAGTTTCGAATTAAAATGAAATCTAATATCTTAGCTCAAAAGAATGCAGAGATATATAGTGGCCTTGGGCTTGATAACTCCCCCTCTTCCTCAATGGGGAACAGCCCTGTGGAAAGTGAAGGCATGCCACCAGTATATCAAGAGAATGCTGAAGATTCTCCAAATGGCATTATTCAGGTAGAGGTCCTTATCTATTTCTACGCTGTTCAATTCCATTAGAAAGATTGATGTATTTACTTCTTATTTGATGACATAGGTTATGACTTCCTTTCCTATCTTTGGGGGTGTTCTAATATCTCCTCTTCACGAAAGTTTGCTCTACATGATAAAGAATGAAAAAATTATCAGAGACAGCAAATACTTGTCTTCTCTTAAAGGTCATCAAGATACTTGTTCCATGTCTACTGATGAATCAGATTTTTTTGTGGGGGATGAACATTTGAAGAAGAGGACAGTGAGAATAATGAGAAAAAGTGAAAAACAGTTAGAATTGAAGCATACAAATGGCACCTTTTCTGAGAAGGATTTGACATTGCATACAAAGAAAAGATTAGGAAATAGAACACTGGATTGTAAAGATTTCCTCGCTAATGGCTTGAAATGTACACCTCTGTCAAGTTCAATTTGTGATGCTGGTGAAACAGCTGAAGTCACTGCTAAAGCTTTTGAAGCCTCCAAGGACTTTAATGAGAGTGGGGTGCAAGGCAGAATAGTTCCCATAGAATCTTTGAAGGAGGAGTCGTTGGAGTCAATATCTGGTCAGGATTTTGAGAAGACTGAAAAGCAAAATGCAGGAAATGGTTTTATGAAAAATGCTTTAGAGCATAAACTGGAAAAATCCCACAAGGATAATTTTACGGACCCTATGAACAATAACACGGGTAATATTTTCATGATTTCCAATAAGTTTGATTCTGATGCAGTAAAACACAAGGTAGATCATAAGTATGAGAACCATCAGAAAGTAAAGGCCGTGTCTGAGTGGAAGACTAAGTCAAAGGGTGATCTGAGTCCTGGAAAAGCTGAGGCTGTTGGAAGAAAAGATAGCTTTGGTGGTACTAATAATGCAATGGTAATAGATAAAGGGAGTGCTGGCTTTGACAATACTTGTAACAGTAAAATGAATAAGTCAAAGTCACTGAAGGGCAAAAAGTTCAGTGATAGTAATGGGGATTCATTGAAAGAAAAAAAATCAGAACGGAAAGTTGACAGTGTTTCCGGTATTGGTGCTATAAAAAACAGTAACATCAGTAACAGAAAAAAGAGTGCATTTGGGACTAAGGTAAAGGAAAGACCAAGTGGCCATAAAGTGGCCAACCAGTTGCTAGCTGGGCCATGCATGAAAGATACTTCAGCTGCACTTCCTATTGCTGAAAACAGCCTTGCTCCAGAGATGATTTCATCAGCAGTAGGAGTGCCTCAAGTTATTGCGGAAGATTGGGTATGTTGTGACATTTGCCAGAAATGGCGGCTACTGCCTAATGGTATGAAGCCAGAGCATCTTCCAGAGAAGTGGCTGTGTAGCATGCTAAATTGGCTGTAAGTTGATTCTCATTTTGGTTGGAATTATGCATGACCATATTATGCTGGGTATGTGCTTAGGCTAAGTTTGGATTGATAGTAGAAAATGGAATGGAATGTGATGGATTGGAATGTGATGAAATAAAAATGCTGTTCCATTGTTTGGATATTTTATAATGGAATGGACAAAAATTTCATTCCATTATTTGGAAAAAGGATGGAATGAAATGAGTTATTAACTTTTTAATTCCTATATTATCCTTATTTTAAATGTATTATCTTTAAGAGACAAATATTAGGATAAAATTTATAAAAGATAAAATAGTTATTTTACAATCTAAAAGCTTTGTTCCATCAAGTACACCCCAAATTTGTTTGGTGGTGGGGGGGGGGGGAGAGAGAAATTAGGGTGAAACAATGGAATGGAATGAATCATGATCCATCATTATGTTCCATTCCAATTTTTACAAACTAAACAATGGAACAACTTCCCTGTCCACTGCATTCTATCCTTTACCACCAATCCAAACATGCCCTTAGTATGATGTTGTATTGTAAGCAACAATCAACGACTATCTTGAATTTTGAATGATATACAGATTATTTACATTTTTAAAATTTATCCACATATGCATTTGGTTTTGCTTTTTGTATTATTGCCTTCTCATTGTTCTCTGAATTTGTTGCTAGGCCTGGAATGAATTCCTGTGACTTCAGTGAGGATGAGACAACAAAAGCACTTTACGCCTCATATCAAATACCAATTTCCGATGGTCAAAATAACATGCAAAGCCATGGCACTGAAACTGCAATTGGAGTGAGCTCTACTTTGCAATATGGCCTGAATCACAAAATGTCCACTTTTGATGTGTTGTCTGATCGAGGAAAGAAGAAACATATTATTAAGGAAAAGACAATGTCAGGAACTAATAATGACGTTCTTCAGTTCCCAAATTCTGCAAAGATCAATGTTCAAGTATCTGGAAAAAATAGAAGCTTGAATCACATGAATCAGCATCTTGCTGACTTAAACCCAATGAAGAAGATGAGTTCTCCTAAACATCTTAGCGGGCTTGACAACATGATAGAAGAGAAAAACGTGCCTAAAGAGAAAGAAAAGCAAGTAAATGAAGGTACCTCATTCATTTCAGAGTTGATATGCTGTTATTTATTATTGTGAATAAGAAATTGTAGGTATTCTAAATTAATAATTTCAATGTTATTTTCACACATGGGCAGGTGATAGAAAGCATGCTAAGTTGAAACGTAAGATGGATGCTGATCAATATAAATTGAGAACTCCTAAGAAACCAAAAATCGAAGATGTTTTCTATGCTGATAAGCAATTGAATCCTGGCATGGACCTTGAGAAGGTGTCTCTATATTCAAGAAATGGTTTGCCAACAAAAGCTAGTGGGAAGTATATGATGAAGTATGATGAATATTGTTTATCTGATGACGTACAGGACAGATTACCAGTCACTGTTAAGAAAGAGGGAGATCAAGCTCAGGTCTCGTCTGGTGGTGGGTCCTTGGATGTGAAAAACGAAAGTAAAAGTGGTTTAATGAAGAAAAGGAAATTGAAGGAGCATATGGATGAAGAAAAGCATAACAACTCATACTCCTCGCATGGTGAAAAGCAGCATGGTGAAGGCAATGTAAGTGAATTTAGGAAGCAAAAGAAATACAGAATTTTGAATAAAGAGGCAAAATTAGTAACTGAAGGTGATGATAAATTGAGTAAAGGTGGGATGAGGCAAGTTTGCTTGTCAGGCAATAGGGACCAAATGGCTGTCGGGACAGAAGTAGGATTTGTTGATAAAGGCAACCAGCCAAGGAAGCATAGGAAAAATGTTGCATCTCTTCATGCTTTGGATGGTATTGATCAATTGGGCAAGGATTTGGGCTCTAGACGGCTTTCATTGGCAGCAACTTCAAGCTCTTCTAAAGTTTCAGGGTCTCATAAAGCTAAAACCAACTTTGAAGATGTGAGAGGTTCACCTGTTGAATCTGTCACCTCGTCACCTCTGAGGGCCTTCAACTTGGATAAGAATATTTTGGCAATAGGAGACACTTCAGTGAAAGATGATGCTACAAAAGGTTGCCTCTCTTCAGTAGGTTTCAGGAGAAATGTTGATAATAGGGAGGGAAAGCTATCAGTAAAATTGAAGGCGGGTAGAATTTCGCATGACTTACATCCTGCATCCCACAAATTATCTTCAATAGAGGCTCGGGTTGAGGATGCTAAAGACACAGCCAGGGTCCAAGCTAAGAAATCTTCTGAACTAAAGAATAATGATTTGCTTGAAGCTGGTGTTCATGTTGAACAACCTGGTTATTGTGCTAATGGTATATGTTATGAGGAGAAAGTAAACAAGGACAACCAGGAAAATGAACTTTCTTGGCAGAAATCTGGTAAGGTTTCATCATTGCACAGCAAGGAGAAGGGCAGAAAGTCTGGTTCTCATGTTGGTACAAATAAGATGAAGATTTCAGTTTCAGAGATTGGTGGTTATTCAAAAAAAAGTGGGAAGTATGATTCAGCAGTTAATCCCAGTAATCATGCATCTGGTGCTGAGACAAAAAATAATGCTAAATATATTTCTTTGAAGTCTAAAAGCAAAATTGACTGTATTATTCAGAAAAGTGCTTTAAGACATGGGCCAAATGAAACAGGAAAGCAAACTGAGATAAAAGAAAGAAACTTTGAGAATTCAATTCTGAAGATAAATGCTCAATATAGCACTGATAATAAGACTATCTCGTGGCAAAACCTGACTCAGGATTTTAAGGGAGAAAACAAAGCTAATCTCACAGAATCCAGAGTTGGGAAATCCAAAGTTCTCTCATCTGCAGTGGATGAAGTAAAAAGGGAAGCATTGAATGTGGGTTCTAGAACTGTACCTCAGTATCAAAAGCCTGTCCATGCTTCTGGCAATGATGATTTGGCCAAGTCAATGAGAAATTATGCCGATGTTAGTAACAATGCTGGAGTTAATTATAGTTCTGGAAATTTTGCGCCTGATCAGCAACTTACTTTGTCAAGTCCTTTGAGAACAAATTCTAGCCAAACTGCTACTGACACCCTCGAAGAAGCCGCAAAACTAAAAGATAGAGCAGATAATTATAAGGTTAGTTGATCAATTCAATATTTTACTTAATATAGTATGTTGAATCTAGCATCTTTCTTTTTTGTAACTGATGGTGTAAAAACTGTTTATTTACAGAACTCCGGGTTTGACTTTGAAAGCAATGAGACATACTTTCAAGCTGGTTTGAAGTTTCTGCATGGAGCATCTCTTTTAGAAAATTGTCATAATGAGAGTACCAAGCATGGGGAAATGAGTCAAATGCAAATTTTTGCTACTGCAGCAAAACTTTTCAAGTAAGTTAAAAATTCTGAAGCTCTAAGTAAATTTATAACTTTTTATGATCTTAGATTTTTTCCTTTATTCAGTTATTGGTCGAATGCAATTTTGGTTGTTAAAAATAAGACTGAAGTGAGTGTCAGCTCGTGGGGCTGCTCACATGTTGGTTCATTAAATATTGGAATAAACACAAGTCTCATATTGGCTATATAGTCCAAAGATAGAATATACAAGTGGGGGGTAATCCTCACCCTATGAGCTAACTTTTGGGGTTGAGTTAGGGTCAAACCCACATTCTAAGAATTAATAGCTTAATGAGATGAAAATTTTGGCTGGTTCATAAATAAGCCTAGATTAGGTTTTCAGATGTTCAACTCATTAGCTCATATTCCGGCCCAATGACAGTGATGCCTTTTAATTTGTAAATAATTAAATATAGGTCTTGTAATGACATTTTAATTGTAATTTGTAATGCTTTCAATGATGTCAAACAATGACATTAGTATAAAAATTGTTCCACTAAATGACATTTAGAAGTTTGCACTATTGTCTTTCTCTTGCGCTATGGATGTTAGCTGGCCTTTAATCGTACAATTGAAATGCTTTCAGATGCTGTGCTCATGAATATGAAACACACCAAGAAATGGCAGCTGCTGCTTTGGCATATAAATGCATGGAGGTGGCATACATGAGAGTGGTTTACTGTAAAAATTCTAGTACTAACAGAGATCGACATGAGCTGCAATCAACTCTTCAACTGGTTTCTCAAGGTATTGGAACATAGTTTTCATAGAAGTGTTTATGTCTTAAGTCTTGTCAGGTATTGTTGTATGTTGATTTTGCATTCTTCTAATAAAATGTGAATTCCTGCAAAAATTAATATGGGCCTAGTAGTTTTCATAGAAGTGTTTATGTCTTAAGTCTTGTCAGGTATTGTTGTATGTTGATTTTGCATTCTTCTAATAAAATGTGAATTCCTGCAAAAATTAATATGGGCCTAGCCTGCTTCAAGCCCACCACTGAAGGGCTCTTATGCCAACCAAGAGGCCTGTTACATATAAAACCATTCATTATCTTTCTTCTGATCTGACTGCTTAGCCTTGTCTTTAATATTAGTTGTCTGATGGATGTATCCATGCCTTATTATGTTATCCAAGTCAATAATGTACCACTGTTTTTTTTACTTCAATGTTTAGGCGAATCTCCTTCATCTTCTGCATCCGATGTTGATAACCTTAACAATCAGGCAGCAGCGGATAAGGCTATTTTGCCCAGGGGTACTAATACTCATGTTGCTATCAACCAAGTCATATCTGCTCGAACTCGTCCAAATTTAGTCAGGCTTCTTGATTTTGTAAGTTTTAATTGTTGATAAACCATACATTTTATTTGGAAGTTTATCTTGGCATGTTAATGTTGAAGTACCTAGGGATTTCTGTTAAGGGATCTAAGGGTTTATTGTTAGGAAATAATAATTGGAAATGTGGTTCTGTCTTTAGATATATAAAGTTTGACAGAAAATCAGGATGGATGTCAGCTGTTTTTGCCATGCAAGGGAAGTTCAGGTTTCGATCCATAGACAATTTCTATTGCATATCAGAGTGATTCTGTTATGTAACAAGCCATTGTCACTGACTCAGTTATAACTTTTTAATGCAATTCATGTTTTAGATTTCGATGGACAGGTGGTGGTAAAATTTCAAGGTTATATAGTATTCTTTTCCTGTCACCCTATTAATAAGCAGTTAGCTTATATAGTTATTGAGTTTCATTGTAGGCTATGAATACCGAATTTTAAGGATTTATTATGTATGTTGATAATTTTTTTTTATGGAAATTGGGTAAAAGTATTTGTGATTTTGCAGACTCAGGACATACATTTTGCAATGGAGGCTTCTAGAAAATGTCAGAGCACTTTTGCGGCTGCTAATGTGATCATGCTAGAAGCACGGAAAAAGGACTGTATAGTTTCTATTAGAAGCGTTATTGATTTCAGCTTCCAGGATGTAGATGAGCTTGTACGTCTGGTTTGGACCGCAACAAAAGCCATAAGTTGCGCTGGTCTTGGTGGTACTAGAGATTAACTTGATCCTGTATATAATTTATTTTTTTGGTTTTACTTCTCAACTCAGATAGCATTGTGAAAGAAGAGGCTAAAAGATATCTACCAAGACTAGCACTTAGAAACCTGCTAAGGCGGCAGGTTGAAGGCGATCTGTTACCCTTGTGTACATTTGTACAAAATGTGATTGATTAGAAAATTTTGTAACGCTTTTTCAATTAAGGTTTTTCTTAATGTGGATAGGGGTACAACACACCCTTAAATTTTATGGGTTAGAAAGAGGGAAGGGGATTCCTGGCTGTCAAGTGATGCCAGATGGATATCATATATGTTAGTTCAGTGCTACATTCTTTGCTCCACTTAACTGGAGCCCCGGGAACAAGAATATAGAGTCTAGAAAGATTAGGGAACCATTTTTGAGGGCTTTGAATACTTATAATAAGTCCATTGTTAATGACAAACTCTCCTTTTATGTTATCATATCAAATTTTGAATGAATAGAAATCCTTGCAGAATGTGTGTTACTAAGCAATGCTAAACTTTAAACAATTCTTTGCTTTATGTTTTTCAAGTGTTTGTCATCTTCCTCCATATATGTTATGTATAGGTCATATTGTTAGTAATTGGGATCTGGTTAACTGTTTATAGCATGGGTTAGTTGTAGCAATTTGAGGTGTCATTGGTATCGGTGCATGTTATCTTGTGAAGAAATATTAGCCTGGAGTGAGTTACCATGCTTAAGTAAGGTTAGCAAGATTTTCCTATTTTGACTGCTTTGAGAATTTATTTCATTTAGTTTTGATTCATGTTAGTGGAGAAGTACACAGTATCATTGGATCACATCTGGGTACATACCGAAAATTTTGATTTTAACTACCTTTGAAGTCATAACTCTTCCAATAAAATGAGAATACACGATTGAATGATAGTTTAAAAGAGTGGGTCATAATTAACTTTTATTTTATATTGCCCTGTTCCCTTTATTGTTGGTAGGAATGGTTTAATCTGAGATTTGTTAATGTTGTCATTTCCTTAGCCTATGTCTCAAATTACATGTTGAAAATTCCTCTCTTATTCAAGTTTTGTGTGGTCTATTTTGTATATTGATAATCAAAAGTGAATTTTGATTTGTTAACTTTTCTCGAGCATACCAAGGCATAATAATGGTAGTTGCAGTTGCTGATAATGTGTCTTTCCCACCGTGAGAAAGAATTTCTATCGCTATGGCAAATTAAGTTTTAGAGCAAATTATAAATACTCCTTGAGCTTTTATCAAATTTGACATAATTTCACCTTTTTATTTTTATTTTTCTACACTATCTAAGTTTGAAAATATTGCATTGATACCCTCATCAAATCTTACACTAATATTATAATTTATTCTAAGTTTTATAACAATGACTCATTTTTTTCTTCTTCTTCTTCTTTTATTACTCTCTTTTGCACACTAACCCCTTCTCTTTTCTTTCTCACTACAACGGTTGTTCTTTTCTTTCTATATCTCCTCTACAAATAAACATTTAGGAGTTGAGTGATTGAAAAGTGACATTAGCAACATAAGTTGTTTTAGCAATGATTACCCAACTTTGGCCAAATCATGCAAGACTGGCAGTGGCATAATGCTCATCACCAAAATTTGTGGAATTCATTAATTTCTTGCCTCTCTAATATGTATCAGAATCCATTAAATAATTTGGACATCTCTAAATATTTAAGATACAACTAATGAAATCCAATGGATTTTGTAACAGGCTTCGGCATAAGATCTTTGTCTTTGTTGTTCTTTGTAGAAAAAGAAGAGAAAGTAGGAGTTCGTTCGAGATAATTTTTTCGTTCTATTTTTTTTGGAGATTTGAAGAAATTGGATCTAGTTTGGAATTTGTATATCTAAAGAAGAAAAACAAAAAATGAAAAAGGTAAAAAAAGAAAGGGGTATGCGAAACCTCATTGGAAAAAATAAATGAAACATTGTCACAGGAAATTATCTATGACGATGACATGGTGGTCCATGACAGGTGTAAGAAGGAGGAAAACCAAATCCACCTCCATTTGTATGTGGTGATGGCTTTGAAGGGTGCCAAAAAAATGTTGAACTTCCATTTAGTGTGTTTTATTCTGGGTTTAGTGTGTATTTGCTTTGGCTTCAACTTAATGTTGATCCATGTCCCTTAATTAAAAGCTTATTATTGTAGCTTCTATGTCATTTGAGTTATTTGATGTGATTTTGGTGTTGGATGTAGTTGGAAGGTGTTGTTCCAACTCCCAAACGCACTCTCTGTATGTAGTTTTGTTGTTTTTGAATATTGAAGATGTTCCAAACACGAATTTGGTGTTGGATGTAGTCGGAAGATGTTATTCCAAACACGCTCTTCATATGAAGTTTTGTTGTTTTTAATTGAAGATGTTCTAAACACGATTCTGGCGTTAGATGTTGACAGAAGATACTCTTTCAAAATGCTTTTTGTATATAGTTGTTATTTTTGAATAATGGTTTAGTAGATATGTCACGCGCATCTTTCAATTGTTATGGAACTCAAAGAAAGTTCCCTTTGGCCAGAATTTTTAGGTTGCTAGTTTTCCCCAATAATCATGTCTTGGAACAAGTGGCCATGCTGAAATAGTTATGTTGTCTATTCTTAAGATGTAATGTTGGGTACTCTATGTTCTTTGTTAAAAGTTGGTTGGCTCAAGTGTGTTAGAAAGAAAATTCCGTGGTGAGTAATAAAAAAAAAAAAAAAAATTCCGTGGTACACATGGTGTGTACCATTCAGTATGTGAACTACTAATAGAAATTGATAATGGATTTAAACTTATAGATTTGGATGTTATCTGCTAGATTTTCTTGATCCAATCTTATATTCCTATCAGAATGGAACAAATTCAATACCCCATGTTTCTCAAGATTCTCTCTGCATTCCTCTTTTGTTCATTCTTTCTCATCCAAAAAACTATTGTTTATATTTTCATTTTACTACTTTTTCTTCTCTTTTGGCCAAATTATGGTGCGCGTATGTGTGTATATTTATATTTGCTATTATATACCTAGTTTTCTAGAAAGAATATTTTAACAAGTTACATGCATGATGTTTTTTTTTTTTTTTTGAAAACTTGAAGCTATACATCTTATTAAAATATTTCTTTGAATATGAGTATTTTGTTGATGCGTACTCTTTTAAAAAATATTTTAGCAAGTTATACTTTAACTGTATTTTAAGAAAAATTTAGTTATAATTTGTTAAAATACTCCTTTAAGATAAGTAGATAAATGTTAGCAATTTTTTTTGCTGATTTAGCAAATTCTTTTATATATGCACCTATCCTCATTTTTTATTT
>PYAF01006018.1:469237-495401 GCA_007407185.1 Glycine tomentella | reverse complement strand
TGCACCTATCCTCATTTTTTATTTTCTTTTAATTTAATGTTAGATACGAGTTACTCATTATATAAGAAATAAAGAGTGAAAATAAGAAGTAACTCTTATAAAATTTTGATCCCTCTTCTCTCTTTTGATTTTCTTATATTATCTTTCATGTTTATTTATCATTAATTGAATGTGATAATACCTAGTTTTGTTTATTACTGGCATATTACACAACTACTAAGAGCATCTTTAATAAAAAAAATTTAATTTTAATTTTTTGGATTATTTTTGTAGATTTCATGATGTTATATAGGATGTAATAATTTTTTTTTTCGTTTTTTACTTTAGTGATAGAATGCAATTTGAGTTTTAGGATTTTATAATTTTTTTCGTTTTTTAATTTAGTGATAGAATGCAATTTGAATTTTTGGATTTTACTTGTATAGAAAGGAAAAAAACTATTTTTTGAAAATAAAAGGAATTCTTTCCTTAAAATCCAATCTTCAATAAGGATAACTCTTAATATATTTTTGGTTGGTGCACTCTTTGTCCTTGGTATTTCGTGTTTCCTTCTACATGTTCGGGGAATTTCCACACGTTTGGTAAGGATGTAAACTTTTGGTTTGACTCATGAACACCATTTTGTGTGGCTCTATTTGTCTATTTGTTTTATGGCTTAGGTGAACGCTAATTCATGATGAATTTTGCTTTCATCCGTCATATTTTAGATTACAGTTGTTCAATTTTTGTGGAAACGCGCGTGTGCAATGTGCAGCAAACTAATAAACAAACAGGCAATAAAAGAGAGTTGGGTTTGGCATGAGTTTAGGTGTATAAAATAAATGTATGATTTACACATGGCTAATAAATGGATTGAATGTGAATTAAATTATTGTAACACAGAATTGGTTTTCTAAAGTGAATACTGTAATCATTGTTTGGAAAAACATAGGTCAAACATGAAATTGCAAAGATTTACTTTTTCCCCCCTTCTTAAATACAATTTTGACCCTGTAATTTGCTTAATCTTTTGGTTATTTTATTTTACAAAATTCATAATTTTAATAAAATTCTTGATTTTGCATGTTTTATTTCTTTTGCTTTGATACGATTGAACTATAAACCTAATATATTCATTTGAGGTATCATTAAGAAATGATTTAATTAATTAAAATGTATGAAATACAAAAATATAGACAAAATTAAAGATTAAACTTGTGAATTTTTTAAAATAGAAGGACTAAATGTCTTTATTTTGAAATAAAAAACTAAAATTACAGATTTGACAAATAAAAAAGACCAAAATTGTATTTAAGAATAGGGACTAAAAGGTAAAGTGTGAAACTATAGAGATAAAACATAAAAATAGTGTAAATATAAAGATTACAACGTAAACACAACATACATTAACGTCATGTCAACGCTAGTTAGCAATGTTAATTTTTTAAAATGGCCGGGACCAAAAAGAAATTGAAAGTGCTTGTATATGAGAATTAAAATAAATAATTTTTTAAGTATAAAGAATAAAAATAAAATTTACGCAACTATAAAGACTAAATAAATAATTAAACATATTAAAAAAATTATAGAATTTGGTGAAAGCCAGCCACTTCATTCAATAGAGCTATTGTGAAAGAGATAATAGGATTAGGAATCAGCATTTCTTGTAAATGAACATAAAGCTTACATAGTCTAAGTGGGTTATGAAGAATAGTCTTACTCCTAACGAATCTTGTAGTGGCTAGAAATAATGGTAGCAATAAACTAAATGATTCGTACATAAAGCCACAACAGGTTGCTTGAATTTCAAACCCTTTTCTTAGCAGGATAGGCATTCATTCTCTAGAAAAGTATAAATGATTAATTTGTTTAGGAATAAAACAAACAGAAAGCTTCATTTTTGAAGTTCGGATTTTATAATACATTTACCTAAATCTGATATTCCTTAAAAAATGAGTAAAAGAAAAATTCAAAGATGAGTTTTATGTAAAAGAATTGAATGAAGAATCTTACTTCATTTACTTCAGTATTTTATTTTATTAAAAGGATACTGAATATTAGCATGATATCATTCAAATTCTAGATTGAAGTATCTTTCTGAATTTTAGCCTGAAGGGACTATCATAATAAAGGATTTGCTCATAGTGAAACTTAACAGATTCGACAACCACTTGTGTGATTAAGAATCTTTTATTGTTTTTAAAGTGAGCTAATGGCATATATTGGTGAAAAGTTCTTTGAAGTAATTTTCTTTAACTATTGGTCATGGCTTAATTTTTCCTAGTTTCAAATGGTTCAGTTGTATAATAAAATTTTAGAGTAGACTTAAAGGGGTCAGCAGTTTATTACAACAGGTAATTGTCAAAGTAGAGATAACTAAATTTCTCACTAAAGTTGATTTTAACATATTTAGATTTTAAAAATTAGATTTAACGTACTATGAAGATTTTGTATTATATTTTAGAGTTTTCTTAATTTGAATCAACGTGTATATTATTTTAAAATTATATATATTTTAATAATTATATATATATATATATATATCAATGATAAGACTTTTAACTTAATAACTAGTATTTTACATAAAATGTGTTTAATAACAATTATGCATATTAATAACTTTTTAAATTAGATCTTATTGTGAATATAACTTCTCTTCATACTTTTAATACTCGACAAATGTGTTTTTTTTTTTGTACATGGTAAAGGTGTTTGACATGACTATTAATATTCTAAAACAAAAATAAAAATTGAGTAACTAAAAAAAGTAATACTTATAAGGACCACTAGAACAAGTTTGCTCAAATATATATTTTTTGAAAATAAATAAAGAATTCAATTAAATATGAAGTATTTCAACTTCCCCAAGTCAGTCACTCATGGTTTTTGTATATAAAAGCTAATAAAGAGTGTTTTAAAAATATAAAAAAAAATAAAATACATTGCTCACATTCCTAAGAGGTTGTGGGTTCCAGCTTAGCAAAGATGACTTTGGAGTTTGGATGATCCATTGGCTTATATTGGAGGGAATGCAGAGCCAGTAGATATATACAAGGAAAGTTTTGCCTTAGGCCTTAAATGAATTTGTCTTTATGCTCCACTTTCTTAAAAGTCTGTCGTTCTTTTATGTGAATGTCTAACATGAGTGGCTGTTTGAAGGATGAATGGTCATTAACCAATATGTGTGTGCTTGTTTTTTAAGCACATAATTACTAATAGACAAATTTAAATTTTTACCTAATAATCATCATTTTAACAATGTATTAAACCCTTAAAAAACAATTTATTTAAAAATTAATATTTTTCTCTCAACTTTCTTACCTTTCTTATTGTCTTTTCCCTTCCAAAAATTTTTGATAAAAATGTTTTTTTTTAAAGGCAAACAATTTTATTTTTTAAAAACACTCAACTTTTTCACAAGAAAAGCCGAAGCCAAGTCCAAAAGGCCCCAATGCAGTGTCAGCTTAAAACAAATGTTAGCAATAAGAGATACATATTAGTTGAAGATTATTTTTATATTAATTATTTTTTATACATATTGGACGAATTTGTTTTATTTATCAAGACTTATTTCGAATAATTTTTATATAAAATTATTTTTTATTTTAATCCTAAAAATTTAAAACTTTAGAGGAAAATGAGTTATAAAATTTAGTATTAATTTTGAAAAATTTAAGTTTTAGTGAATGTTCTGGCATAAACAGTTTTAATTAATTTTCAAAATTAAAGGTTCTGGGAGAAGTGTTAGTAGAATAATTAATACTTCTATAGAAGTATTAAACTTAAAGATTGATTATATGTTTGGATATACACCAAGTCACGTCTAATATGAAGTTCAAGTCATTTTGACAAAATTAATGTGAAAGCTAGTATTTGTTGCTTCTATATTCACATGAATTTGTGTAAAAATAAATAAAATTGTCATGAATATTTTCATGACAAACAGGCTACCAAACATACACTGATTTTATTTTTTGAATGGATGCATTGTTTACAAAATATTATAAACAATAAGTCCCTTTGGGGATATTCAATAAAAATTGTAGATAATAACAATATATCTATAAGGTTTATTATAGTAAAAAAAATTCAAGTACCTACATCCTTTTTGAGATAATTGTTACAAAATAGATTAATCATATACTCTATTTTGAATCAAATGTTAGAACTACTTGATCATAAAACCTTGACTTTGCTAGAGAGGTCATGAGAACAAAACAAAGGTTGATAATTTGCATTATATTAAGCACCACTAAAAATTCTGCATCTCCAAAATTTCTAGATATGGCATCAGAGAAATGAAAAATGCGAGTAAACGGTTCATTTAAGAAGAGAAAGCTAGAAAACCTCTATTATTAGTCTACTGTGTCCACAAGCAATGGACTTATATTATTATTGCACCACCAAATTGTAGAAAAATGGGTAAGACAGTGGAATAGTAAGGTAAACCATTGCTTGTAATTTGTTGTGTGTCATCTTTCAATGATTCCAATACCTTCATACTTTTTTGTAAAGATATTTCCATTTCAGTAGACACTAGACAGTAGCATGCGCTTTGTAAGTATACCCTTTAGTGGCAGTGTCCACCCATAAGGTTTTGTTTGTTTTTGTTTGTATCATTGCCAAGATTAGAAAACTTGTGGGACTAAAACTCCGCAAGTTATGGATGTCTGTAGCAGCTTATACGTGCTACAATCATTTTATTAATAGTGAGCAATGAGACATGTGGGGAGAAAAAGTAGGGGATGATTTAAGCATATGGGGGGGTGGACAAAGGCTCCATGACAAATTACACTAGATTTGGTCTGCAGAATGGGGGCATTTTTTGGGACAATTCAGAATGGCCCTGCTACTAGTAGTCTTATATCACTCACATAAATCTTCTTTAGTTTTGTAGGGTATTATGTACCACTAATATTGTCTAATATCACCCACATAATTTCATTGTTCTTTTTTACTATGAAGTTTAAGTGGGACGTGTTTCAGAGTCTTTGATGATCAGAGCAAATCTTAAGGCTCAAAAATCATTTACAAAAGTATTTAAGATGTTTTTGTATTAATGTTAGGTTGAAGCAATACACATTTCAATGCATTTTTTTAGAAGTGAGAATTTGGAGCTTGAATTGAATGTCCCTTTGGGGTCCTTCCAACGGAAAAACAAATATGCACTTAAACATTACTCACCAACAAGATCATTACACGATTATCATAATTAAACTCACATTCATGTAGATTATGAATTTGAACCTTACCAATTGAATCAGCCTTTATTTACTCCATTATTGTTAATAAACTATAATACACAAGGACTTAATTTTATTTACATGTCGCATTTTATGTTATGGTTGATGATATCATGCATATTAGTTAATTAGTACCGGAAAGGGGGTAAAGAGATGCAAAGCTGATGCTATAATTTTGTGGCTATAATATTACACAAATAAAGTTTCATGTCATTCATTTGATTGATTAATTATTTCAAAGATCAATAGCATGGAAACAGAGTTGAGCTTTTAAAATTGTTTAATGGTGGCACTAGCATAAGGAAAAGAGGTGTGTGTTATTGTTACACCACTTACCATGTGGCATGTGCACTTGATATATATTTTCTTCCTTTTTTTTATATAGAAAAAAGGCATTAGCAAAGAGGTCTGTATGTGACTCTTAAACTGCACTGATTGGCGAATAATTATACTGGTGCACAACTGATAGAGTCACAAAAATGCATCAAATGTCCATGATAATGATAATGATTTGAAAGCCAATCAATCATCCATAATGGCATTGGTAGTTTGCTATGGTATATTTTTGGAAGCACTAGAAATCTCACTCCTCCAACTTGCAGACCAGCTCAGCTTTCTTGTCTTCTTGCTTCCAAACTGTTCCAAATGGAGTTTTTCCATTCTAGGGTTTAAGTATGTCACGGACTTTAAAGAGAATTTGGATTGGTATTTATAGATCAGTTAATAAGGACTGATTGCAATGAGAATTGAATTAAGCTTTTAATAAACCGAGTACTTCAATCCCTATTTGCTATGTTTGTACTTTTAATTGATTGATGAAATAGAAAATGTTAGTTTTAGTGAGTTTTTTATTCCCTTTTAGCAGGAAAAAAAGAGAAAGAAAAAGACTAGGCAAAGGTTATAGATGAGGTGCTCACTTTTTTCACCTAATCCATGATGCTGTTTAGCTATTAATTCAATTAGGAGGTGAGAACTAAATCTTTGACATAGTAAAAATAATTTCAATAAGAGGTTGATATGTAAATTTTATAACTCACTTTAAATTTATTAAGATTTAATTTTTATGTCTGAACAAGTGATTATCTATAACATAATTTTTTTCTCAATTACATTTTTTTCATTCAGATAATCAAAACCTTACTTAAGAATACTAAATCAAGTTCCGCTCAACCAACAATATGTTAATAAAATTTAGAGCACTTTTAAGTATTCAATAAAATATTATAAAAAATAAGCAATTTAAATAAAATATTATAAGTTTCATTCAATAATCTAGTCTTAATGTCAAATAATAAAATAAATAAAAAATAAGAACTAAGACAAATTAAATACAAAGACGAATACATTTTTTAATTCCCAAGGCATCTCCCAAACATGAAGAAACATTTTTTTAGGAAATTTAATTTTACAAAACACTTTAAATCAATTTAAGAAAGTCAAAGAAATAATTTTTAAACAGAAAATGTCTTAACATCTTACTTATATTTCTAAATAAGTAATAATCATTTTATGAAATTTTCAAGATGATTTTTTAAAGTGATTGATCATTCACTTTCATAACAAAGAAAAATATTTAGAAAAATAAATATATTATTTTTAAATTTTAATATATATATATATATATATATATATATATATATATATAGACTAATCTGATAGACCTAACATTTTTTTTTTTTAATTTGAGTCTGACCTTTTATTTAATTAGACTTTTTAAAATGTCTTAGTCTAACCTTTATACTTAAACTGACCCATTTTCATCCCTAATAGATCCATGTGAACAACTCTTTCAAATTTCGTTAAAGTAATGCTATTGACGCCGCATTACAATCAATACTGCACATAATTCTCGCACGGTTTCATCTAACCTTTTCCAAAAGGTAAAAAAGAAAAAGAAAGAAAGAAAAACATATTCACTTAACCTCATGGATTCATGTGCCAATTATGCATACTTATGACTTAGCATTACATAGGTACCAAATTTTTTAATATGTAACGTCATCAAGCTCTAAATTCCACTATAAATACAAGCATGGTTGAGAGGGTTTGGCATATAGAGTAACCAGTAGTGTGTAGAAGAAAAGCTCCCAGATTCTGTTCCAATGCCTCCCGTACCAATTTCCCCCATCAAAGTTGGGCACATTGATGATGTCCAAGAGCTAAGAAAAACCAAGCCAAGGACAATTCCTCAAAGATTTGTACGAGACTTGACAGAAAGACCAACACTCACTACACCTCTTCCCCCACCACATAGTGACATGCCAGTCATTGATTTCTCTAAGCTTAGCAAAGGGAACAAAGAGGAAGTCCTCACTGAACTTTTCAATCTTGCAACTGCTTGTGAAGAGTGGGGATTTTTTCAGGTAAATATTTATATACCATTTGGTTCTTAGTAAAACTATTACTGTTTGATAACTATTTATACTATCATTAACTTACCAAAGTTAAAAAAAATTATATGTGAAAATCGAAAATAGTGTGAGGAGTTTACAATAATTCATACACTCTACTCAACTAAGTGAGCTAGATCCCTTGACATCAAAGTTACATATATATAATTATGTGTATTTTTTTAAAACATATTCTATCATGGAAACTAATGTTTAGTATGGTCATTAGGTAATTAATCATGAAATTGACCTCAATCTGCTGGAGAGCATAGAGAAGCTGAGCAAGGAGTTTTTCATGCTACCTTTGGAAGAGAAACAGAAATACCCTATGGCTCCAGGAACAGTCCAAGGGTATGGACAAGCTTTTGTTTTCTCAGAGGACCAAAAACTGGACTGGTGCAACATGTTTGCTCTTGGAATTGAACCTCAATATGTTAGGAACCCAAATCTATGGCCAAAGAAACCCGAAAAATTCAGGTAGCATATATAGTACTTCATATATTTTTGGATGAATCACGGTTCCTTAGGTGGTTTAGTGTTGTTCTAAAATCAAAATTGGAGTTTTACCTCAGAAACCTATGCTAACCTTAAATGTAAATATTTATTACACGAATTATCAAGATGAAATTCCAGCTTTGATAGGAAAACAACACTAAAAGTACTTTAAGTACCTAAGGAACGATATCTAAGTTTTGTTGATATTTGTATTCATTTAGTCCAATGTTTTTTATGTTAGTTAAAGAAACTTTAAAATGCTTAAACATTCATGCAGTGAAACTGTGGAAGAATACTCAGGAGAAATAAGGAAACTCTGCTATAATCTGTTAACATACATAGCTTTAGGCCTTGGTTTGAAAGGGGATGAGTTTGAGAAGATGTTTGGCGTATCAGTGCAAGCCGTGAGGATGAACTACTACCCTCCATGTTCAAGACCTGACCTTGTTTTGGGTCTGAGTCCCCATTCAGATGGAAGTGCCCTCACTGTTCTGCAGCAAGCAAAGGGAGGCCCAGTGGGACTTCAGATACTCAAGGACAATACATGGGTTCCTATTCAACCAATTCCAAATGCTCTTGTCATCAACATTGGAGACACAATAGAAGTAAGGCCACTATTTAACCTTTTTCTCCTTTTTTTATTCTGTCTATAAAATTTTAGTTACATAACATAACAGGTAGCTTCATTGACTTGTCTCCTTTTTTTTTCTTTTTAATGTTTTGAGTTCTTTTTCTCTCATGGATTTGATTATTGATACTAATTTGCATAATGTATAGGTTCTTACAAATGGGAAATACAGGAGTGTGGAGCATAGAGCTGTGGCTCATGAGGAGAAAGATAGACTCTCAATCGTGACATTTTTTGCTCCTAGCTATGAAGTGGAGCTTGGTCCAATGCCTGAGTTTGTGGATGAAAACCACCCATGCAAGTATAAAAGATACAATCATGGGGAGTACAGTAAACACTATGTAACAAACAAGTTACAAGGAAAAAAGACACTGGACTTTGCCAAGATCCAAACCAAGAACACAAACTAGGAAGTTCCCCAACTAGTTAGGAGAACTATAATTAGACTGACTAATGACTCTGTGTGTGTGTATATAATTAATTATCTACCACATAAAAGCATCATGGTCAAATCTCTCAATTCTATTTTTGTTGAAAAAGTAGGCAAAGGAATTAGTTGGGGTGATGTAGGAGGGTGTGATTGTGGGTCACATACAGAAGACTCACTGTTTCTTATTCCAAATATGTATATGCTATATATCTCTCAATGGAAACTAGTGACATCTTATTTTATAAGCTTTATTTCCAAACTGTCTTGATATATGGACATTAATGGTCTAAAACACAAAAAAAAAAAAAAAAAAAACCAAGAATAAAGTAGAATTAAATAACAGTACCACTTCTCTCTCCATAATATTTCTTATAAGGAAAGAAGCAGGCAATCATGGGGAGCACTTCCACACAAATATTTTTTGAAAGAATCAAACAGGAAGGGGACAAAATCATTGGTTGTCTTATTGTTCTTAAGGGGAGAGCCTTTTTCTTTGTGATCAGAGAGAAAGGAGCCCCACAGGTAATTTGTGAATGTGTTAGCTGTTCATATAATTGGAGGGAAGCACCAACCGAGCAAGTTGTGATGGTTCACAGTGATTCTCGGCTGAAATGACATTTAGGTGCTTTAATTTAACAATTAATTAAGAGTTTAATTTTTATGCAGTGCAAGTGTATCAACTAATCACAAACAACAAACTTACTATAAATAGTCATTTCTGATTACCAATATATCATCAGTTTGAGTGGAATTGAGCTTGGATCACTTAAGAAATATTTTGGATTAATTTTGTGAAGAGAAAAAATATGGTTGAAAAGAGACATTCCATTAAAGCTTATATATACTTCACACAAATATCATAATGATCCAAAAAAAAAATCTTTTCTAATTAAATGAGAGTATGAGACCGATGATGTGAGACTTCCTAACACCCCCAAAATGGACTATAGGTTCTAGTATCATGTTAGATTCATTTTAAAACTAACTGAAATTAAGTGAAATTGTCCAAGAAATATATAAGCTATACTTCGAGAATTGAAGCAAACGATGTGAAACTTCTTAACAATTAAGAGCATGTTTGGGAAAAATTATAATCTCTCATTTCAGCTGTTTTTACGATAGAAAAGCTGCATGCAAAATAAATTAGCCAGCTTGAGAGCAAACCACGTTTTCCTCATGTCAATACAAGTGAGGCATACAGGGAAAAAGGATGTACCTATGTACCTTAATAGATGGTGGCAAGACAGTAGTAGTTCAGTCAAAAATAAACGAAGGTGGAGTTGGGTGGGATAGTACCTGCGTGGTGTGGTCACACTCACTAGTGAACTAAGCAACTTACACACAACACAATGTGTTGTTGTAGAGCAAAGGTTTAAGGCATAAAATGCTGCCTAACAAAGTTGCAACAGAATATGCTGCTTAACTAAGTTGGAAGTAAAAATATCAACGAAAGTACAGCATCGAGACTGTTTGACTGTGACATATTTACTCAGTACCACGATTAAACAAAGAGGCAAGTTACCTTAGTGGATCCTACTTAATCAGGCCACGAATCCACAAAATCATCTTCCACTATAGCAATATAGTCAAAGTCATATAATTCAACTTACCTAAATAAAAGTTATACCCCATTTTTGTTTGATCTAGAGACTAGTATTCAAACCAATTGATTACTTTGACAGGGGATTTTTTTTTTTTTTTTATAAAAAAATGGGGCTAGGAGGAGATTGTCCATGATTTGTCTGATTGTGTGTGTTACATAACGCGTTTTAGTTCTATCAGCTAAGCCTAAGCTTGCTAATTTGTTCTGTAAAATCATGCATCTTTTTGAAGAATATTTTCAGATATTTAACGTGTCCTTCTAAGCAAAGGACTCAAATCGTCATCTCTCACCACTTTCTGATTCTCTAATTACAAAATAACACATCACCGAGAAAAATTAAGTGACGTTTGGATTGAGGATATATTTTTGTTTTCATTTCCTAAAAATAGTTTTCATTTTCACATTTTCAAACAAGAGATTTTTTTTTTTAAATTAAGAGTTGTCTTTTTCTGTCAAAGTAATAGAGAAAGGACAGTGATATCAATCCCTAAATAACATGCATGGCTCAAAGAAGAGTATACAAGTTACATTTACCGAGAAATACTAGCGATATATTTTAATCCTCATTTTTCATACACTTTTTTTATCATTATTTAAAAATTATTAAAAATCATAAAATTTTATAAATATTATTTCTTATTTAATTAATCTTATTCATAATTTTAAAAATTTCAATAACTTTTAATCAATATTCTATAATAGAGTGTTTCAATTTCTTTTTAATAATTTTAGGTTGTCATTTATAATCTGAATTTATTAGACAAAAAGAGAAATCCTAAGACAGAATTTTTTATAACGGATTGGACTTGGACATAATCTGCATCACAGTTCTCTCATGCTCAAATTTTGTGGAGATCCAAAGTCACAAGTGTTGACCGAAGTCAACATAACAAGTTAACTTACGCGTGAGATCAACAAATCACATCTCTATTAAGAATAAAGTTACCTATTACTACACAAAAAATATATGAAATTACTTACAAGAGAGGACTTGGATCATATACCAGTAAAGTTAGCTCAATGTTGAGGCCCGTATATTGTCACTATAATATATCTTTCACTCGAGTAAAATTATTATTGACCTAGTGTTGAAGTGTCTTTTTCAAATACTTGATCTCTAGGGCAATTTAGTGCGTGTTTGGTTAAAATTTGAGAGCGTATGTATAGTCACATCCAATCCACAAATATTCTAGGTAGCTTCCACACCTCCAAATACACAAGTCTAAGGGAGAAGATGCGGAGCTAAACATGTACTTAGTTGTGCCAAAATCCTAGCCTACTTCATAAAGGAAATATTTGGAGTTAAGTTTCTCTAGAAATACTTTAGAAGAAAAAAGTAAAGAAAAAAATGAAATGAATCTTCTCTATAAGCTAAAATAAGTTTTTCAACTTATTTGTAGACATCATCTCATCTTTTAAAAAAATTATATTTGTGAACTTTTAAAATTAATAAATTAAGAACTTATTTTTACTTATAAACAAATTTATCTCATTTTTTTTTAAAATATTTCTAAAGAAACTTATTCTAATAGACTCGAAATCTTAAACATTATTCTTTAAACATATTAGGACAAGTCAATTTGAACGAAACAAACAGTCCACTTCGAAAAAAACATCATTACTTGATTTCAAATTTGTCATTCACATTCATTTCCAACACATCAACCTCGTTTTTAAAACCAATTTTCTATTGTATATTTCAGCTAAACCGGGTAAGTGGATCGTAACTGACTTGTTGATCGAACAATTTTACGAAATGTGGAAACCAACACCGATTTTTTTTTGTCATTTTTTGAACCCCTTAAGTTGCAATGAGGAAATCATTCATTTTGACCAAGTTATCACCCATGTATGAGGAACGTGAAAATAATACCCGGGCCTGTAGTTGCAACCATTAAATTACTATATACTAAGATACTACCCACTATAAAATAATTGAGTGCTTACGCATGTTTTTTTCCTTCTTATTCCTAGATTCGATCACAACGTGCTATTACTACCATGATGTTTCATTTCCATCACTACTCTGAGCAAGAGTGACATTGAAACCTGAAGTTTGAAGAAGTTGACCTCGACAACTACAAGTGGACGGGTCCCATTGTCCAAATTGAGGAATGTTCTACGTCACATGCCCCAACAATGATTAAATATTTTGTAGCATTGGAAATTTTAGACTAAGTTTAACCGTTGGGAAGAAAAAAGTGCTTTTAGCCCCAGAAGGAACATTCACATTTATGAAAGAAAATTGCTTCTTTTTTTCTTTTCCTGTTTAGTTAGGCAAGCGAATGCAGCCGTTTATTTTGCTTCATTCACTAGAATATGGCACCAAATATCATTCGACAAGTTTGCTCAAGTTCAAAATATTCAGTGTCACTAAAAAACAAGTGGTTCTTTTCGATCTCTTACCCACCTCTTTGTGTTCCCTACGATTTTTCTCTAGTACTTCTATTATGGCTTCTCAAAGTAAAATTGTGGGCATTAAGAATTACGGTTTTGAGAGAAAGATCTTTAGTCAAGAGATTTTTCTTTTTTTCGTAAATGTCAGATACAACATAATACCACGTTAAATCTATATGAATATCATTAAAGTATATAGAAATTATAATCTTTCATATTTTACACAACTTCTATACAAAATACAATAACAACAATTATTAATTATCAACAACATCAACAGTATTTTTAACTTAAATTAATTGAAATCAATGACAGATAAACCCAAATAATAAATACAGGAAGTTGAAAAAAAAAGAAAAAAATAAGACAACAAAAAAGAAAAGGAAAAAATAAAGAGAAAAATAACTAAAAAATAATTGAATTATATATAACACATTAGTATCACTGATATCAATTAAAAATATTAAGCTAAGACTTTAAAGTAGACTTTTTGCAACTATATAATCTCGTATAATTGTAGCATCCCAAGAACAATAGCCTTTTTATGCTTTATGCAAATTTTACAATAAAAAAATAAAAATTCAATGTTCAAATTCAAATATGGATGGTGCTTTGTTAATATTAATTGAATATGTCATATAAAAACAACAAGCATATCAAACTTTAGAGTGGTTTACGTGTATTATAACAAGTTTACAAATATCTCATTAATTAACATTGTATTTTTACCAATATTAGTTATAAACAATGAAAAATTACATTCACGCTAATTAAAGTTTAACGAAAGTATACTTAAATTCATTTTTTGTTACCTGAAAATAAATATTTTTTTTTTCACTCTTCACATACCTCTTTTAATTTATATAATAACATAATATCATCTTCCTTTCTTATTAAAACAAAATTCCCCTAATTTCACATATTATTATATGAATTGAGATAGGTTAGCTGTTTAATATAAAAAACAGAAGAGATAGTTAGTATATCTGAATTTTTTGTTTCAAGTTGGTTCTCTAAAATTAATTTTTTTTACTTTAATTCTTTAAAGTGTCTCTCTTAGACAAAGTTAATTATTTAATCAGTTTATCATATTAGTCAAAAATTAAAATTAATATTATTAGTGCAAAAAATTAAAGAAGGATCAGTCTAGTCTAACAGAAACATTTTGAAGAATCAAAGTAAATTTTTGAAACCTAAGACACCAATCTAAAAAAATACATTAAGAGGAGGAAAAAAAAACTTGTATTTTAATCATAATTTATTAAATCTAAGGGGTGTGGGTATAATTTACATGGCTCACATGACGTGAGTTAAATGACTATACAATTATCAGAGATATGTGTTTCTCATTTATATAAAATAAAATAGAATATTTCATCGCACATTTTCTCTCCTCAAACAGAAAAGTCCACCATCAAATGTGAAAAGTTTCAAATCTTGCTAGAATCCAATCAAAGACCTTTTTTTCAGTTCAAAAGAAATAAATAAACAATCATTATGTACGTGTCCCACAGAAGCATATAAACTCTGGCTTGTTTTCCCTTCACCTCTACTTTTTGTTTTTCCATACACATTCTTTCTTCCAATCATACTTGAAGTACCATCAGTGACAAAATGTCTTTACTAAATACAGCCCTAATTAGTTGCCCCTGTCAAAACTAACGTACTTAGTTAATTTTTCTTTGTTGTCTAGTTAACTAATAGTTAATTTTTTATCAACTCAAAACTCGTTAAATACTCATATTACTTTCCAAAATAAATTATAGTTGAGCCTGAAAGTACAAGTTTATTTTTAATTTATATTATTATACTGACCATGGAACTAGATGAACGACCTGACTTAAACATTTAATGAAATACACTAGTGTTAAATTTTATCAATCTATGCTGAATTATATAATATTATCTAAATAGTCATTTATACCAATTTAAACATTCATAGATATATAATTTAAAAGTACAAATTTGATTCATTTTTAATAGCATAATAATACAATCAACTAATTTTTTTCATTTGTCTAACATTTTTGTTGAAATGCAATCAAATTATATATATATATATATATATATATATATATATATATATATATATATATGAAACGACTATGATAAGAATATTTTCTTGAATGAAAACATGAAAATAATTAATAGCAAATTATGATTAAAAATAATTAATGGTTAAATTAAAATCTAATACAACCATTAAATCTATAAAAAATTCATCAAACAAATCACATCCTAAAATATCTTAGTTTTGATTAACCCATCATCACTATCATTAATTAGCACCACCTTCGTCGCTTTAATCGTCATTATCGCAATCACTACCGTCGTGACAGCGATGATGGTGATAGCAACGACAGTCATGACGACAAAGGTGATATCGGTTGACGATGTTTGTAATGCAATTGATGACGATGATGATAACAACGATAGCCATAGTGGTGTTAACGACGACAAATGTCATGCCAATAGAGGCGATAGAAATTGACAACAATGATGATGACAATTGATGATAATTGTAATGGAGGTGACAGTTATGATAGTGATTGTAAGAGTAATCATAATAATGACCTTGAAATATTTTAAGGAGTGATAACATCTTTATAGATTTATTTGTTATTTGGTTAATCTTTTACATATTTAATGATATGATAACAACGATAGCCATAGTGGTGTTAACGACGACAAATGTCATGCCAATAGAGGCGATAGAAATTGACAACAATGATGATGACAATTGATGATAATTGTAATGGAGGTGACAGTTATGATAGTGATTGTAAGAGTAATCATAATAATGACCTTGAAATATTTTAAGGAGTGATAACATCTTTATAGATTTATTTGTTATTTGGTTAATCTTTTACATATTTAATGATATATTAAATTTTAATTTAAAATTTTAAATATTTTTAATTTTGATCTGATTGTTGTTATTAGTTATTCTTACTTATTATTTTAAAACTTCTATTATTTTAATCTTACTCATTTATTTATATATATATATATATATATATATATATATATTTTGCAAATAGATTGAAATAGCTTTATTTAGCTCCAATCTTGGTGTTTTTTTAGGCACTCAACAAATAAAATTTGGATTATTTCAAATTTAGTCATCGACTCAGATTATATTTTTATTCATTAAAAGAAACAAAAAAGATAATTACAAAAAATATAACATATTCTACTTCATAAACCCTGCCTGATCTAGATTGAATTTGACTTTTAGTAGCCAAACCAATTATTTTTTGTATTTTTTAAATATTTAAGTCAGGTCGTTCATTTAGTTCCATGGTCAGTATCTCTTTCATACCTCTAAAAAATTTAAAACTTAATAACATTTCATAAGAACTTGAATTTTAACCTTCGTGTTAGCAATCATTAAAAAAAAAAAAAAAAAACAAAACAAAAGACGTTGCTAAAACTTGGTGTCATTTGTTGTCAATTTTTTAAAAATTAAAAATTAATACTACCACGCCGATCGTGTTAAGTGCCTCATAGAGTGCAACTTTACATGAACACAATCTAATTTAGTTTCCAAAAATCTAAAATTACCAATTTAATATCCAAAATTACGACGACAAGTCATGATCATTATAATTTCAGTAGTCAAATTTATAAGTGATATTTCCTGTCCTAATTTGATGTATTGTTCGAATTCAGAGACATAAATTTTCACCCAGAATAACTTTTCGTGGAAAAAAAAACTTATTTGAGTATAATCTCATTTCGTCACGTCTTAGTATGAAACATCCAAATATCCAGAAATGTGGAAGTATATAGATCCATTCCCTCGGCATTATCATATAAAGCATTCACCGGAAGAACATAGAAAAGTCGACGATGACGACATGCACAATCTTGAAATCCTTGAGATACCCATTCACTTGATGGTTTTGAAGACGACAATCAAACTACAATTTAACTGAAACTAGGGTTACACGATTTCTATTTCCTTTATGGGGGTTGGGTGAAATAATTAACACAGGCATCAACTAAGTTGTCATCATATGGAACTGCAGCAATCAAAAGGAAAAGGAAGTGAAGGTACCAGGTGAGCTGGCCCTACTTATGGAATTCATTACAACTTCTCCAGGGGCACACATCTACAGTAGTAATCCATACCTGGATATGGAGGCAAAATGTACAAGCACTCGCAGATCCTCCTTCCAAGTAAACTATGGAGAAACTGATATTTTGCATGTTCAAATATGATGCTCTTGTTTTGCTGTTTGTAGCAACTGCAGTAATAACCACTTCTTTTGCAAAATCGTCAATACCACATCACGCCAAGTACCTGAACAAATTTGCATTATCTTTGTCTCTCTCCAAGTAGTCTCGAGAGATCAAATCTTCAATCCGCTTCTTAATTGCCTTGACATCAGGCTGTGCAAATGCAAATTCATTATTCCATATCAAATATTCAGGATTTTGAGCATCGGGTACAAACAGAGTGAATTATGTTAGAAATGGGGTGGAATACAAACCTTGAACATGCGACCTAACTGCTCAACACACTCCATTACTAACTGTTGGTAATTTAACACCTTTCGACTCTTCATAATACGCACAATTGAGGCATCAATGGCATATCTTCTGTCTTTGTCAACATCCTCGATTACTTTTTTCTTCTCATCAACAGGAGGAAGAGGAATCTGCATGAAGAATTACATGTTAGTCTTACTCAAAAGTCAGTAAATAGAAAAATCAAGATAATTACACAATTAGACAATATTTTTTAAGATAACTGTACCTTGATTCTTCTCATTTTGTCTGTAAATTTTGAATTAAATTCAAAATAGTCGGTAGAAGATATTGTTTTCGTGCTCGGTTCCTTGTGAAGAATCTTGTACTTGGCACATGACAAGGAGTGGAGCAGTCTAATAACATCGTCATCAGATAAGTTTAACTGAGTCATTATCTCCGAATAACTCAGTCTATCTGAGGAATTAAATAGAAGCAATGCCGAAGCCTATCAAAAAGCAAGAAACAACATTGGGTAAGTAGAAAGAAATCTATACAAATATCTGTAGACATACAAAATGAACAATTAAGCAATGACGATATAAAAATACACTTCAACATATAAGAACAGTATCAAAAGAAATATAACCTGGTATGTTGTTACAATCAGCTCCACAGTTTTTGGATCGAATTTCCCACTAATGTTGCAGGTTCCCAAGGAATAAATCCAAGTAAGTTTCCTGTGCTTAGTTTTTGTTTGATAAAATTCCTTGAAAACTTCAACACATCTAACCTAAAATATGTAAGAGGTGTTAATTGTAAACCAAATTGAACTAATCTAGTTAAGTTGAATTAAACACTGGGCCAATAAATTCTGAACAGTTATTATCAACAACCAAATACCATTTCTGCTGGAAGATTGAGGTCAAAAGACTTGTAACTGGGCCAGAAGCCAGTCGTCAAAACTGTAACGGTCAAGTCTATTCCAGGGTCAGCATTAGGATTATTGCTTAAATACTCCTCAAAGCTCGTTTGGTTCTCCTTTGCCAATGTCAAATCTGTAACCTGGTTAAAGCCACACAACCAAATGAGTTTTCTTTCGTCATTCTACTTATGTAATTGAATATACTATACCAGCTCCATCTACAAAGACTTGAAAAGAGACTTGAAAAGACTAACCATTCCTTCCATCTTCGAGGTAAATTGACCACCACATTGTTGCTTCAGTTTTGTCAAAATACTTCTCTCATGATCATCATTGGCACTCTTGTCAAAAAGGAGCCTTCGAGCAAGCTTCTTCCTACAAGCAATCACGCAAGAACATGTTTGACTATTCTTTTGCAAGCATCTTACAGTAGAGGAAAAAAAGGTAATGATGACACACTAGTTAGCCACAGAAAACAGAACTTCAATGATGCCACCATATCATCAATCATGTCACAAAGATGCAACAAAGTTTTCTTTATCATAAAAATAAAACAATGAGAACGTAAGGCATGAAAAGCAATCAAATCCCAAAACACCAAAACCAAAGAGGATATTGTCTGGCATCCATACTATTAATTTATAGAACAAGAAGACATTTTTTATCTTCAGTTCTTGTCCAAAAAACAACAAAATATTTGAAAGATAAGCTAATATAAAGGTATATGGTTGTAAAGGTAACTATAGAAGTAAAATTTCCAAATAGTTGCAATCCACACTCTTCATTTTCCATATACCACCCCACTACTATCTATAAGTTTCCATCTTAACTATATTTTTATCTAGAGTTTCACAAAAAATAATCAGCCGCTTTTCTGTTACATGCAAGAAGAAGAAATATAAAGCTTTGGGACATTTGGTTCTTAAAAACAATTCAGAAGTAAAATAGCAAACAACTTGAGAAACATTTCCAAAATGATCATTTTTCTATTCTAAGCTGTTTTACCTATAAAATTCAGCAAACAAATCTTTGTCGCTAATATAGGCAAGCAACTTGACAACCTGCAAATGAAACAGACGAAATCTCAATCTCAAAACCACAGGCATCATGTTTATAGAAGTATATGGTACACATGGACTGATGTATTGCAGACCTTTTCAAGAGTTTCTTCAATTGCTTCATCACTCAATTTTTCACTTCCTCCTTTCTTAAGAATGTTGTCACAAAAAGTGGCAAGCAGTTCTGCACTTGAGCTTCCAGCGACACCCTTGTTGCAAAAGATCTCAAAAGCCTCCTTAAGAGCCTATAGGATAAAAACTTTTTAGATAACATATTAATTCAACGTAACAATTTCAAAGTTATTTTATGATCATAACCTTGTGGAAAAGTGTATGATTTTGGAAACAATCATTCACATATGCCAGGTACTTGTCATGCAGCTCAATCACCTTCCGAACAAAAACCTGAAAAAAAGAGATCAATTTCAGTGTTCAAAAATGAACAAAATAACAGTTATACTATACAATTAGAAAATTAGGAGATTACCTGCTCTTGTAAACCAACAATATCCTTTTTCTCCGCCTGTAGACAATTTCATTTAAAGGGTAACAGAAGGGTCAATACTGAGACTTATGATTTAAAAATCAAGCATATCACTCTTTTCAAGATGATTGCAGGAGAGGACAACCCTACCAACAAAAAATAAAGAAAACTACAGAATAAATAAGGAATAATACCTTCTTGGTACTCACTGCATCTTCAGCCAACTTCACTAACGCCATGCCTTCAGCGGTCACATGCTGTGTTGTGGAACGAGAGAAACCATATTATAAAAAAAAAACATCAAGAACAAAAGGAGAAAAGGACAAGACCTCAATTTTGCTGATATACAGAAGGGAAGAAAATAGTAAATCTACGTTCGATGTCACAACCTGCTTAAATATACTGGAAACAGGATCTAAACCTCGGGGTATTTTAGAAAAGAGCCTGAACATCCTTGACAAGTCTTCAACCTAACCATTAAAAAAACATGAGATTATGATAAATTTAAATAGTGGGATAAGTTTAAAATACTTATGAATATCATGAGTAGGAGAAGTTTAAATTGACCTTGTCGTCTCTTAGTAATGCATGACATCCAGAATGCTCCTTTTCAAGGAGTTGGTTTGCGTATACAGATAACAGTTCATGTTGAACTTTCTAAAATAGAAAACAGACAGAAAAATTCAGAAACTAAAAAATGGAAGCATGAAAAAATCATCATAATCATAAACAATTGTTTTCTTCAAGTTGCCAGACATTACTCCATTCAACACAGTAGAAGACCAAATAGCAGAGATAAAGGCAAACCATACCTCTAATAACTTTGGCTCACTGCTAGAGTGCAAATAATGGGCAACCCTATCTTTCTCCCGTTTTAAGCACTCCTCAGCCTGTAATGAAAGACACAATATCAAACAGAAGCCATACAAATACAATATTGTAAATGAATAAACCAATTAATGTAATCACCACAAAAAAATAATACCTTGAGCATATAGTCAGGACAAGAATCTTCTAGGATCCAGTTTGAAGCTTTTCGAGAATAATAAGCAGAAGTGTCTTTGAGCATGGCAGCTTCAAAATCATTCTCATAGTGATCCATTTGCCCCATTCCAATTTCAACAAATATATCTAATACATTCTTCAATAAAGCTCGGTCAATCTGCTCTCCTTCACGTTCTTGATCAATCTTTCAACAAAAAGGATAGGTTAATAATCAATTTACATTTTTAAACATTGAAATTATAGTATAAAAGAAAGGAAAAACATACAAGGGAAATCACTGCATCTCTCACTTTCCCGTTTAGTTCCTTGTAAACCTGGAAAGATAAAACCCATACACTTATCTTGTAATGAAGCAGCAATAAAATGAAACAAAAATATGTGAAAGCAATCTAGTTAGCAGTAGCACAACAAATCTAGTATGTATTTATGAGTTGTGACATGAACAAGAATAACTATTAAAAAAAATGACATAGCATTATCTATGGTTCAGCTGTAAATTTGTAATACTACACCATTTAAGGTATATAGTAAAATTACCAAATCACGGAAGCAAGTCAACCCAACTTCATTAAGTGGCGGAAGTGACCTCCGAGCAATAAAGTAGCGGTCCAAGTAGTGAAAGAAACGAGAAAGCCACCTAACCATAATTTTATGGTTTGCCCACCTTTTCACAAGTTCTCTTAACATAAATTCATCATGCTTCTCTCTCAAAGATGGTAATACCTGGACCAAAAAAGTGATACTAATTTATGAAAAGTCGAGAACAAAACTAGTACAGTAAAAGATAAAACTGTAAAAAAATTGAAAACAGACTTTTAAAAATTTAGTGGCTAAAAAATTTACTAGAAATCAAATGTCACATAACAACTCCCCCAATCCAAAAAAAGAAATCAATTCATCATGGAATATGTCAGCTATCAGAATTGTTGATTTTGAAAGTGTCAAGTGTCAACCAGATATTGCTTTTAGGGTGTTAAAAAAAAGGTATCTTAATAAGACAAAGGACCAATCAAACTTTGGGATTTGGCTTTTTAAAGTGAGAGATTCACATAAAAGGAAAACGTTTGATATAAGCACTAAATTGAAAAATTAGTGGTTGATATTGTAATGAAAATGCATGCATATGTATAGCAAACTATGAAAAATGAAATTGTTTAAAATGCACTCCCTTGATTTTATTTTTTTCAAAAACAGCTATAATTCCTTACCTTTACTTCTACAGTGAATCGCTCACTTTTACAGAAGTCAAATCCCAAACTTCTGAGTATCCCTTCAACCATATTGCTAACAACTTATATGTATTATATCTTTTATTGTTATCACTCCCACACACACACAAGTCAAATTACCTCTTTTTTTATCAGCAAAAATATGTATTACATATATATATATATATATATATATATAAATTCAGTACAAGTAGTACTCATATCAGTACATCCCAGTCTGCATGTTATCTATGTAAGATTATGGTATGAAAATATGCTCAAGATATTAGAATACCATAACCCCATCCCTGGTCACACTGAAATACCCATAACAAAGAGTATCTATGATCTAATCCCTCCCCTGTACAAGAATCCAGATCTAATATTACTGGCCCAAAAGTGGAATGGCAGCTCAAAATCCTTATCTAAATATCTAAGCCACGTTTAGCAGAAGAAAATTGCATCCTCCATCAATTTTTGTCCATTAAATCCTCATTTGAGAATACAATTTTGTTTGTGATTCCAAATGCACCATGTGAGGGCAGCCCACCAAATCCACTATTTGTTTTGGATTATTCCTGGTGCCTTACAGTAAGAATGTTGTAGAAAGTGTTCCTAGGGTGATGCAGGGAACACAGTTACAACTTCGGTCCATGCAAGGCTCTCCCACCATAAAGGCATAATTCTTTGGCAGCCAAAAAATGTGTGGGACGCTTCCTCCTCATGACTCGAACAAAACGGGTAGTGGTAATCATCTAGCTGCACATTCCTTCTCCTTAGGTTTGCTCTTGTTGGTAGCCTATCCCTCACCAACCTCCAAACAAAATGTGCTACCTTGCTTGGAATTTTCATTTTCCAGATAAGTGTTAATGCCCCGTCTTCGTTCTCATCCGCCACAACAACTTCATTAAGCAAATGATATCCACTTCCCAGTAAGTACAGCCCACTCACATCCCCCTTCCATATCCATCTGTCTTGCTGGTTAGTCTGAACCCTTAACTCCTCAATATCCTCCATAAAGCTGGCTGCTAGTTTCATCTCCCCTTCCAACATCATTCTCCACCACTCAAAATTCCATTCCCATGATTCCCCCACCTCAACGCCCATATGCTGAATATTGTGATGTTGCTTTTGAGATATGCAATATAGTCTCTGGTACTTCTCCATCAAAGATAACCCTTCCTCCCTTCACCTATCTTCCCAAAACTTTACCCGCGACTCACATCCTATTTTCCACTTCACACCTTCATTGAGCCAACCACCTTTCTCCTCCGAACCGCACACAAAACACAAGTCCTGCCACCATATCGACTCGTCATGGTTCCTTCTCGCCCATCTAGGTTTCTCCATCCCCCATACTTCGACTCCAAAACCTTGGCCCATAAATTGCCAGTATGATGCAACAAGCTCCAACGCCACTTACCGAGTAATGCTCGGTTAAAAGACGCAAGATCCCGCACCCAAAGACCACCTTTCTCATTAGGGAGACATATTTGTCCCACTTTACCCACACCAACTTCCTCTGCCCCCCTCCTTCACCCCAAAGAAACGATAGTTGTAGCCGCACCAACTTATCCATCACCTTCTTAGGTACCCTCTAAAAAAGGAAAAGAAAAAAATAGGTATTGAGTTAAAGACCCCTTCCCCCAAAAGATAAGTTCCTCTATTTCCACTTTGAAAGTTTTCTCTCACACTTAGAGATAATCGAATCCCATATCTCAATATGTCTTGGGTTTGCGCCTATGGGGATTCCTTGGTAAGAAAAAGGTAATGACAAGAGTCTATAGTTAAGGTATCCCACAGCGGACCTGACCCATTGATCTAATCTCCCAAATGCCCCAAAACTGCTCTTGGCGAAATTTATTTTCAAACCTGACACCAACTCAAAGCTCCTTAACATTGCTTTGATTGCCTTCATATTGGACATGGTCGCTTCACCAAAAAATACCATGTCGTCAGCATATTGGAGAATGTTGATTTCCACCCCATCTCTGCCTGCCAGGAAGCCTTTGAACAAATTTTTCTTTTGTGCCTCCCTCATCAAACATGTCAAACCTTCAGCAACAAATGTTGAATAAAAAGGGGGCTAGTGGATCCCCCTGCCTAAGTCCTCTTTGAGGAGAGAACTTGTCAGTGGGAAATCCATTCACCAGGACTGAGACAGAAGAAGACTTCAAACACCCATCAATCCATATCACCCATTTCTCGCAAAACCCCATCCGTCTCAGCAAATAGATTAGGAAATCCCAACATACAGAATCATATGTTTTTTCATAGTTGACTTTAAATACTAGACAGCTTTTCCTCCCCCTTTTTGCTTCATAAAAAACCTCATTAGCAATTACCACGCTGTGCAAAAGATCTCTCCTCTCTATAAAGGCACTTTGTTGTTCATCAATAATGGTAGCCATGACCTTCTTTAGTCTTCTAGTTAGGATTTTTGCGACAATCTTATAAATACAGCCTACCAGAGAAATAGGTCTATACTCGCTTAAATTTTGTGGATCCTAAACCTTTAGAATCAAAGCCAAGAAGGATGCATTACTGCCTTTCAGAAAGCATCCATTTGCATGAAATTCGTCCAAGAAACTCAAGACATCCATTTTCCTTACGTCCCAGAATTCCTTAATGAACTTAAAATTTAGTCCATTAGGTCCTGGACACTTGGAACTCCCATAGTCCCACACCGCTGCCCTTACCTCATCCTCCTCAGATCTGGCCACCAATTTTGCATTTGCCTCCTGATTAATGGTCTTGGATTCTACACCATCCAGCCTTGGTCTCTCAAATGATGATTCTTCAAACCTTTTCATAAAGAATTGTTTAACTTCCTCCCTTACTCTATTCGGCTCCTCTACCCAACACCCGCCAATAAAAATCCCCCTCAACATGTTTTTGCGCCGTTTCCAATTGATAGTCATGTGGTAGAATTTAGAATTGCAATCCCTCTCCTTTAACCACTTTATTCTTGCTTTTTGCCTCATAATGGATTCTTTTGAGTGCGCTACCACCCACACGTCTTCCTGCAGCTCCTTCCTCAATCTGATTTCCTCCTCAGTCAGGCCTCTATCCTCCCCTTTCTTTTCTAGCTCATTGAGTTTTTGCTCTGCCCTCTTTAGCTTCTGCTGAATATCCCCAAACTGTTCTCTGTTCCACACTTTTAATCTCTATTTCAGCAACTTCAATTTTTCTTTTAATACAAAACCTCCCCACCCTTGTACTGAACTCTCTCTCCTACAATCCGAAACTGTCTTCCTAAAGGATTTATCTTGAAACCAGCAGTCTAGAGTCTTGAAAGGATTTCAGCAGGATTGGACAGTGGTCTGAGTAATTCCTATCCAATATAAATTGAGTACTTCCACTCCATTTAGAAAATACCTCTTGTCCCTTTTTGTCTATGTTATGTTCTTTGTTTCGAGCTGCATCCTTCACTTCAAAAACATTCACTCTTTGTTTCTACTTAAAAGTCAAAACTATTGTTATCTGGTCACATTGGGGTTTGAATGTTCCAGAACATGATTTTAGCTCCGAAAACTACCTAATTGAGGCACATTTTCCTAAAAGGAAGAGAAGATGTCACTGGTATCATGCCCTACTGTTTCTGGAATCTTGTGTTGCACACAGCACAATGAAAACAAATTACATTGTGCTCATCACTAAATCTATGCACTGCCTACCAAACTCTGCTAATGCTCTTACATGTTTGGGATGAACCTAAAGCAACTTATAATAAGCTTCTTTAGCAGGATCTTATAGGGACTTCTTCCCCCTGTAGGATGTGTTTGTAGCTGGGCCTTGCCCTCCTTTTCAGCCACGCCCCCCCCCCCAAAACCAAAAAAAAAAAAA
>PYAF01006018.1:458027-469137 GCA_007407185.1 Glycine tomentella | reverse complement strand
CTTGCCCTCCTTTTCAGCCACGCCCCCCCCCCCAAAACCAAAAAAAAAAAAAGATAAGGCCAAGAATATTAAACATGACTAAATGACACTGGTAGTTTAACCAAGTATGCCCCAGAAGGAAATTAGCAAACCCAGTTATCACTAAATCACGTACCCAAAAAATAAATTCACATTAATCGAATCGGATCATCATATCATACCAATAATTGCAAAAACTCACCGTTGATACGATGTACTCTTCAAATGATTCCCTGTACTTGTCATACAGTTGTTGGGAATAGTCATGAGGAGGCTTCTGAGTGCACATATTGTATATTGTCCTGCAATACAATGTAAAGAGAACCAACTTACAAAAGGAAACATCCAATCAAATCAAGAATAATAAATTTACTTGGAACACATAGAACACTCAGTGCAGCAGTGTTTGGATTATCTAATTGTGAGGTCAAAAAAGCTTTTAATAAAAAGAATCCTAAGAAAGATTTAAAAAAAGTAAAGTCAATCAAACATGCACTTAGTACTGAACATGTAAACAAAGAAAGAATCCCAGAGAGATAGATACGTGTAGAGCATCATATAGTCCTCCGAGCTGAACTGAGGCTCAGGAAGCCCTTCTAGAATGTTCTTTAGCTTCAAAATGCCCTTCTGCATAAAATCCCATCCTTGATCTAGCTCAATAGTCTTGCGCTCACTCATGGACATGCCGGCAAAATTAAACTCCAAGCTTCGACCCCAAAATCTGCAACCAAATGTTCATAAACCCGCGTCACAAAGAAAAAATCCCCAAACCTCAACCAAAAAACACTAAAAAAAATTCCAAATGCAAACAAAAAACGATTTCAGCTCTTGTAAAAGGAAATCACAGTAAGCAGCAGCAATTCCCCCCAAACTAAAACCTAAACCTGTTCCGAAACGAGGTGAATTTCGAAATCATTCGCAGATTTCCCCAATCCTATTTCACGCAAACAACGCAATCCATTTTCAGCATCCGAATTGTGAAATCCGCGGGTGACGAATCGAAACGACGTCGCGGCGGTGGGAAAATAGGAGCAGAGAAAGATCAAGGAAGCAAGACTGAGAGGAGACGAAAAGGCGTTTTACCGTGAAGAGAAGAGAAACCACAGACGCACGCGCTTTGGTGAACGAAGCAAAACCCTAGAAATGGTCGAAGAAGAGGAAAATCGAGAAGGAAGAAGTAGATTATGTGCGAGTTCTGAACGACAACACAAAACCAAGAGAAAGGAAATCAAGAACCAAAAAAATTGATTATGCACCGAGTTGTATTATAGGTCCAATAAAAAAATTCTATTTTACACTATATAATATAATAAGGTGGATTTGGTTTTTTTGGTGTAATAAAGGTAAATTTGTTTAAACTTGTTTTTTTAATGATGGGTGATTAAGAAAATAAAGATAAAAGGATGATAGTTTAAGATAGTTAATAGGGAGAAAAAATTGATTAATTACGGGAATGATATATAAAATACACATCTAGCTAAGAGAAAATAGGAAATATTTAAGGTTTCTAGTTGAGAGAGTCGGTGAAAGAGGCTATTTTTCAAATTTGGTATTCTAATTATAATTTAATATAAGGAGACATTTTGTATAAGTTAAAATTAAAGTTTTTTAGGATTATGAACAGGCATGTTTGTTTCTCATTTAAAAAACAATAACATTTTCAAGAAACATGTTTTTAAATCAAATATGGGATCTTTACAAAAACTGCATGCCATAATCTTTATGAAAAAAAATAAACCATAAATGCTTCATGCATTGAATTTTTTCTTTTCGAGATAATCATGCATTGAATCTTTTTTTTAATATATCATGCATTGAATCTTACATTTTCCATTAATGAATTTTTTTTTGGAAAGAATATACTTTTTTAAAATTTAAGTTTTTATGCATTACCTTCATGATTGATTTTTCTTTAAATTGAAGTTTTTTTTTACATGTATATTTTTATTAGAAATAATTTTGTTTGATTTAGTAGGATAAATATTTTTTTCTATGTGATCTTTCAGTCCATAAGGTTAAAGAAATTACTCTCAACTTATCTACCTTATGGTTCTGTGTCGAAAGTTTTTCCATAGTTTTCTTATCTAGGTATATGTTGAGATTAAATTTATAGTTTATAAAAAAAATTATTTGAAATATTGGGTATATGTATGTATCTTAAATAACTTATTCAAAACATATGTTTTTTTTAATGAAAAAGCATAAGCTTTTATTGCAACAACAAGATTATGTTGGCTTAAATTTAAGAAATCTCTACTTATATCTACATCATTTTAATTAGTTGAGTAAAAAATTAAGTGAAGGCCGAATTCATTTTTTTTTATATAAAAAAAAGAGTAGACGCTAACTTAGAAGTTAGATAGATAGTACGGAAATGTTGTTGATTTTTTTTTTTTTTAAGAAAATGTTTTGCCCCAATTTTTCATATCCAAGTCCACTTCCCTTTTTATTCCTCATATTTGGTCATAGTTGTTTTGTGGGGTTTTTTCCTTGCGTTACATGAATTTACATGGAAAAATTTCCACTGTACACTTATTTTCAACATAAATCATAAAATGCATCACTTTTTATAATGAAGTGAGAAGTTGGGGTTGGGAAACCGTTTCCCACTATAACACTTTTTTTTTAATATTAAAAAAAATATTGCTGAAGGAAGTTGGAAATTGAATGTCGGACTTCCGTACATAATATTTTAAAAAAATAATTTTTTAAAATAAAAATTTAAAAAAATATTATTGATTTAATAATTTGTAGTAATATTAAAATTAGAGAGACAAAAAATAAATTGAATATATAATTATCATATCTCAATTAAAACATTAAAACAATAAAAAATAACAACAATGAGATAGATAAATATAATAATAGAAACATAATAAAATAACAACACGTACACACAATACTAATTAGAGAGACAAACACAACAAACGAAACATTAATAAAAAATGACTAAATAATAAAATGTATTAACAATAAGAATTGAAACATGAAAATGAGGACACTAATCATAATTTAAAATATGTTCATGCAGCGGACATGTCTTCTTCCAGTAGTTAGATTATTGGTTTGTTAAAAATAACTAAAATTTCTATTGGACAGTAACGCTTCCAGTAATTGGATTCTCTTAACACCTTTAATATGTTTTTATCGTTTTTCAGTTATATTATTTCATATTCGATTAATTTTTCTGAATATTTTGCATGGTCTGGTTGTCGGAAGAACAATTGTCTGACTATGATTTGTGAATTCTATAAGGGGAACCCCTAGGGGCACAACTTGCTTGATTATATCCTTGAGTGTTACGATGTTGCACGGATAAGGAATTTGAAATTTTATTGGATTTGTTCCAGTAAATGAGTAACCCAAAAAATTATCTTATCGTGGTATCGTCCACTTACCGTTTTAATACTACTAAAAATTATTAAACCAATAACATTTTTAAAAAAATCCAATTTTTTTTAAATATAAACATTTTTAAAAAAAAAAATATTATGTACGGAAGTCGAGCACTCAATTCCCGACTTCCTTCAACAACATTTAATTTTAAAAAAAAAACAATATTAAAAAAAAGCGGTATAGTGAGAAGTCGGGTTCCCCAACCCCGACTTCTCACTTCAATGTGAAAAGTGGTGCGATTTATGTTGAAAACTAGTGTACATTGGAAATTTTCCCATGTAAACTAGTGTAATATAGGAAAAAAACCTTATTTTGTATACAGTTTGTACTGGTTTTATAATGTTTCATACTTAGCATATTTAGTATTCAAATAAAAGAAAATAAAAAGTTATTTTCTTATCTGAAAGTATCACGGGTAAGGATGAACGTAATCTAAGTGAGTTTTAGACTTTGCACGTTGGACGAAAATAACTCTGACTCAAATATATGTGAATGAGTATGAGAGTGAACGCATCCAGATGTGTAAACCGTGAATGAGTATGAGAGTGAACGTATCCAAATGACTCGATTTGACTCGATATATATTAAAAATTTAAAATTATATACGTATCTATTATATATAAGTATATAACTGACATTATTTGAGTAAGAAAAATTCATTCATACTCCAAAATCCAAATTTTTTTAAAAAAAAATCCATTTTTTTCAATTTCTTTCCAAAAAAATATTAAAAAAAAGTAAAAAAGCCAAATTAGATCAGTACAACTGGAATCCAGTGATCAATCCAACCAGATTTGATCGAGTCAATCCAGATCAATTGCATAATCGATCCAAAAGTAGAATCGATATGGTTAAGCCTCTAAATTGATAATACTAGTTAGAATGGTTTAAATTCAAATGGCAGCATAAAACACATAATTATAATTATAGCTAATTATAATAAATATAGCCAATGAAAACGATCCCATAGCACTCTTGATTAACGTATATTTCATTCTTCAATTAATTTGTCATTCCAAGGTTTGTATTTCTTCTCATAATTTTTATGATCATGCAATAATATCTAACAACGTTTTGAGGATAATTAATTTGTTTATAATTGATGAAATATTATGCAGTACATCGATGAGTGAGACTTAAAATAAAATAAGAAAAAAAATTCTCAGTTTAAATGAGAGAGTAATACGTTAGGTCTTTCTTTACAAACATATTTCATCTTTTTTGTTCTATAAAGACTAATAAAAAATATAATTTTTGTTGGTTGGTCTAAAACTTAGGTTTTAATTGTTTTACTCATGGACTGGCCTTGGTATTATGGCATACTATGTAAAATATATTTTTAAGGTTAAAAGTTTGTGATATAATGATTAGTACCTAAAAAAAAAGTCATGTATTATTATGTATTAACACCAATTTATGCTGTTAGATAATTTTTTTTCATGACTACTTTAAAATGGTTATGCCCTACTAAAAAAACTGGGTTTTAGCCAAGAAATTGATACTGCCTATTGTGGTTAAACATTTCCAGAAAATAATGAAGTCATATAGATGCAATAAGACTCCACGAGTGGCAGGGCGTAATTTTGTCGTTGTTGGAATCTTGAATTAATACTAATTATTTTGAATCATAGCAACAAGTTTTAAACTGACACAAATTTAAAAAGAAAACATTTTCTGAAAAACAATCTCAAATTGTAATATCATTAACACAAAAAATGAGAGAGTTAAAGTAATTTCAAAAAAATTTAAGAGACTATTAAAAACAATTTTTTTAAGGACTAAAAATAATCTAGATGTAATTCTTTACCTTTTTATAAATCTTCTAAATAGTCTTCTTAATCATTCAAGAATTAAAGAATGTACATAATGGAAGACAATATTAATTAATGGGTTCCTTTTTTTCCCTTTGGTTGCCTCTGTCGATCTTTGCTAAAATCCATTGGGTTGATGGTAAGACACTACATACAAACCTCTGACCATACATTCAGCCTCCATCATCCCTTTCCACATCATTTCATTCACGGATTCACCAATACCCTCACCCCATTCAATTAATCTACCATGCTCCAAGACATTCTACTGGATCTAATATCCAAGTTGCCAAAGAATGTACAACACCTTTCGTCCTCACTATCAACCATCTTCAAGAACAAAGTTGAACATGGTCCACCATATCTTGAATTTGAATTGGTGTTATGAGTGTAAACAGTTATCATAATCATGTCAATAACATGAATAGGATCTTTAAGTATTTATGAGTTTCACATTTTATAAATAATGACGAAGAAACTAACCTTTGTCCATGATTGATGACAGCAAATGAAATGACTTTTGACAGCAAACTCAAAACCTATTATTCTAGTTCCCTTTGCAATTCTTGATGACAAAACTCAGAACCTTTACTTTGGACAGAGATAAAGGATTTTACCCTAATCCTTTTATATATGCTTCCATCAAGCAAGTTTACTAAATGAAAGTTACTATATGGTCCCTTAACAACCTCTATAACTGCTTCCTCATCAACCTCCTACTAATCATACCACTAATAATTAAACAGAATTATCTTTTAACCCTTCTTATATTTCACTTGTTCAAATCACATGAGTCATTTCTAACTAATGAGTAGCAAATTATTTCTACTCATTGAAATTGTCCTTAAACTAACACAATTTATGAGTAACTATCTCAAAAAAAGAAAAAGAAAAAACTAATGCACTGGTACGAACCCTTTATTCTAAACTTGCATAATTCTTTATTCACAAACTTGCATGATTGTGTGAACTTATATGTAGACTTATTGCAATCTTACTGCACACCAAATCTGCGTTAGAGAGCCAGAATGTATCAGAAATACAAAGGAATAACATTTTAGATGACAAAGACAGTTTCTACACTAAAAATTAGAAACATAATATTCAAATAACAACAGAAGTCTTATTTCACAGTAACATAATATTCAAACATAAAAAGAAAATGAAACATATGGGACCAATATTAATTTATTAAGTCTCACTGTTTCATAAGTAATTGTAAAGAAAACGAATTGAGATATTAATATACTCAGATAGACCACAAAACCAACCTGTCTAGCTTGAAAATGCCACATTTTTTTTAAAACAATAAGGTAACACATATCTTCCTCCTCAGCTTCAGAACCTTTATACAGCTCTGCATGCACAGTCAATGCAGTGGCTATACCTGCAAACATTGTGCCTAAAATAGATTATGCTTACTAATCATAATACAACATGTAGTGTTGGAGTGGGGATCATTTCATCACGAATTAGCGAGACAGAAGTAAAATACATCAGTAATGTTAGACATGATAATGTCTAGGTTAATCATGAACTCAATTGCTGCAAAGAAAAGGCAATACTCCCACTCTGTAATTTCAATAATTAAGACACTAAGTTAACTTAAATAGCCAGAATAAGTAAAATGCCTTTAATTATTTTCCCTTTTTTTGTTAGCAAGCCTATTATTCTTAATTGTGACATTCCTAGTAAAGTAGTTATAACATTCATGGATTTAATTTGCCACAATTTTTTTTAATTATAAATGCTGAAGGGGCATCATGTTTCTTTAATATTTTTGTTATTCTCCTTTTATGCATAATAGAATTGAGAAATATTATTGTAAAGAGGCAAATTATCTAAACTACATATAAAAAAAGGAACTGAGGTTACCAAAAAATAGAATTGTAATTCAGACCACTAAAAAAACCATAATGTTATTTTCTGCGCATCCAATATTTGCTACTAATGATTCCAGTAATTATGCTCCTAGCATACAAAATACCTACCTCAAAACCCAAACAAATTGTCTCACTCTAAATCTGAGTTGAACTTCGAAATCTCTTTCACCTATCAATCAAGTGATATTTATCTTGATTCTGTTATCATTTGCAGCATAATTTGTTTCCTACAATTAATACCAATAATATGTAACATAATAAAAAAATCAATTTAATAGTAAAAGATATTTTAATTAGCGAAACATTTTAATAAGTAAATGAAATATACTCAATGTAAAATTGTAATCATAAAATAAGTTCACACAATAAGATATAAAATACTTTCTCTTCTTGCAATGAAAATTGTAGGGTTGGCAACGGAATGAGGAAGACAAAAACGCTGCTTTGATGGAATGATGTTTAGGTGGGAAGATATGAAGAGTCGAAACATTAAATGTTGGGATAGAAACATGAAAAGACAAAATGAAGGATAGAAAGAAATGCTTGGAGGTTTAGGCAGCAAAGTTAAGTGGATTTATATATGTTAAGATGATATCAGAATCACTAAATTCTCTCGACTTAACTATAATCAATTTTTATGTTAAGTCACTCATAAGTACTTAGTTTTACAATAAACATGGATAAATTTGGACTGAAATGATTTTTAAAATTAAAATTAAAAATCAATTTACTCTAATATCGTTTTGCAATATATTTATTTTTTATACTTGATTTTTCTAATTTTTGTTTGATTGGATTGATTTATAAATTAAATAATTTAAAATATTAACTACTTGACTTACCAACATTGAGTTGATTTGAGTGTAACTTGAGTTTAAATCTCTTAAGCAAAGTTTCATATTTTAGCTGCTAATAGAAAAAATGTAATTAGGAGAGAAATTCATTAAAAATGGTTAAATATGTTTATCAATAAAAATCAACAATACTTAACAATATAATAATAAATCTTAATCCCTTGTTCTCGCTAATTGAATGGATCAAAATGCTATATTATAAATGTTTTGTCTTTTGAATAATTCTCACTAATACTTGAATTGATTTGTTATATAAAATGACTTTATCGTAGCATAATAATTTTGAATAAAGTGCTTCAAATATTGGTTTTACATATTTCATTTTTTATGTGATTTTACATACTTCATTAAGGGAAGAGAAATGACATAATAATTTGTTTAAAAAATAATTTATAGTATATTCATTCTTTTTGTAATAAGCTTTGTTTAATGATATCTGTAATAAATAAACTTGACTAATTATTTTTCAAGAATTCACATAATGTCTATCCTTATCATTCAGTCGTTTATATCAAAATAATAGTAGATGATGAGTTGTTTTATATTGTCATAACTTACATAACTCTTAAGATTTCTAATAACTTACCACCCAATTTGCTTGTCATGAACCTTGGTCCCATGTCTAGAAATTACAAATCCCATAGAGAATATTCAACACTTCATTTGGTAATTATTGGCGCAAACCAATATAACCTTCGTTTTAACCGTCACATTTCTTTGGATTTTTTTGTTGTCACAGCCTCATAGATGTAGAATTGCTGAAGAGTCTCTGCTGTTTGCCCTTCGAGATTATATCGAAGCTAGAAGGGTCTGTTTAGTATTGTTTGATAATTTGCAACATGTTTTCTTTTCTCAGGAAATCAAAGAGTGGCTCATTAATTAGAGATATAAGATTGGTGTACGTGTGAAGGCAGAAGAAAAGGGAAGAGATGTTGCGAGTTCAAATCTATCGAACAAATATTTATCAATAAAAAAAAGTGACTCATCGCCTCATCGACAATATAAAAGTGCATATAACCAGGGATTTGTATACTTGTTGGTTTATTTGGAACTCGAGCTGAGGAATGCTGAGATTAATCGAGGTGAAGATGAAGTCTGCCATTATGCTTGATTAGGAGTAAAATCAAAGCCCTTTGGATTTGTTGACTTTGAATCACTTTACTAATCAAATTTAAATGGTTTAATTTGTGAATTTGACTCTACGCTTGTAATGCAGATGATCTCTTCCGAGTCAATTCGTTACATCATGCTACTTCAATAAATTACATCAGAAACTTGAAGGCCAAGGACTGGACTTTCTCTATTCAGCACACTTTATAAAGAGAGCAACAACTATGCAGATTTATTGGCTAAATTTGGTGCTTCTTCAAATGATAAGTTGGTGATTTAATTTTAGAGCATTGCCCTCCTTCCATCAATCTAGCAACGCCGTTCGATTTTTTGGGAATTTTCCATTTGTGTAGCTATTCTTTCTTTTGGGTTGTTTTGACTGATAAAAATAATAATCAAGGAGGTTTTTTTTTTCTTCTAATCAATACACAATTTTTTTTCAGTAAACATTAGGCATAATAAAGTATTTTTATATCACAACTAAAACAATTTTCTAAATCAAACAAACATTTTTTTTTCAAAAACTAAAAGTTCCAAACACTTGTATTTTATTTTTATATTCAATAAAATAATTGATTATCGGTTACATTAACTTTTTTCATTATCTAATAAAGTTTATAAGTACCCATATATTGTATATAAAATACTTACCATTGATTCACCAAAAAAAAAAAAAACTTACTACTGTTATATAAATCTTAAAGATTAATTATTAGGCCAATCCGTTGTTTTTAAAAGGGTAAATGACTCGTATTCCTTTGCTGAATGTTACTAACTCGGATCAGATTTTGTGGAAGTTTAATCAACATGGTGAATACTCAGTTCGTTCAGCTTACCACTGTGTTATGTCCCATATTTTACAAACTGAGCATCTTAAAATTGCTGCTGATTGGCCTCACGTTTGGAGTCTTAATGTTCCTCCAAAGATAAAAAAAAAATTGCTTTGGAGAATTCTGAGAAATTGCTTCCCAGTGAGATGCAACCTGCAGACCGGTGGAGTTAATTGTTCTACTGAATGCCCTCTTTGCTTATCAGGTATAGAGAACAAATAACATTTATTTTTTGGGTATGAATATGCTCGTGAATCATGGAAGACCGCTGGATTGTTGGAATCAATTCAACACAAGATGGATTCAGCAGATAGTATAGAAGAATTAATTTTTAATCTGCTTATTTAGCTCGCTGCATGAAGAAGCCAAATCCATATTAGCCATCATTTTATGGTCAATATGGAATAGTCGAAACAAGAAGATATGGGAAGATCAACAAATCCAACCAACTTTGGCTATGAACTTAGCTTTCCAGCATGTATTAGAGTGGAAAATGGCAAGTGAATTTGATTTTCAGCAACAAAAACATGGAGTAGAGACTTGGAGCCCTCCTCGGACAGGTATGCTGAAACTGAACATAGATGCAACAATTTTTGCAATTAATAATTCCTTTGGTGTGGGACTTTGTTTGAGAGATGATAATGACAATTTTGTTAAAGCCAAAACTCAGTGGTGGAAAGGAACTCCAGAACCCAAAGAAGCTGAAGCTTGGGCATTATTGCAAGGCTTATTCTGGATCAAACATCTAGGCTTTCAAAATATAGTGGTGGAATCAGTTGCAAACTCGTTGTTGATGGACTTTCAGGCACTGTGAATTGTTAATAAACGGGATTCCATCGGACAGAACAATAGCAACAGATAAAGGAAATTGAAAGCAATAAATGGACACAAATATTTTACGTGGGAAAACCCTGAGGTAAAAAAAACCCACGGACAAGAGTAGAAAAATTTTCACTATCGGAACTCCAACACTACAACCTCCCTTTTATCACAAGGAGAGAACAATTTTTCTCTCTCTTGAACTAGGGAATACTCCTCACAAAATTATACTCAAGAATAATATTATAACAAATAATATTATAAGAGAAGAGAAGAAGATTTTGGTGTGAAGAATATGAAGGGAGGGGGTCTTTATTTATAACCCCCAATCTTCCTCCCTTGGCTTGTTCCCACCGATGTGGGACTTGCCTCCAACAATCTCCCACTTG
>PYAF01006018.1:428523-457927 GCA_007407185.1 Glycine tomentella | reverse complement strand
AGAACAATTTTATCTCTCTCTTGAACTAGGGAATACTCCTCACAAAATTATACTCAAGAATAATATTATAACAAATAATATTATAAGAGAAGAGAAGAAGATTTTGGTGTGAAGAATATGAAGGGAGGGGGTCTTTATTTATAACCCCCAATCTTCCTCCCTTGGCTTGTTCCCACCGATGTGGGACTTGCCTCCAACATGAATAGCACAACAGATTTCAACATCATTATCTCAAAGTGTAAATTTTTGTTACAACTTATTCCAAACTCATTGGTGAGTTTTGAAAGGAGACAAGTTGTAAGGAGACAAACCAATAATGTTGCTCATTAGTTAGCAAAAACATTGTTTCTCTTATGCTTGCACCCATCCATGTGTTGGATCATATTCCAAATTGAAAAAAGAAGGGTAAATGACTAAATGTTTCAAAACTTATTATAGTAAGTTGGTAATTTCCTTTTAAAAAAAGTAAATTGGTAATTATGAAAGAAAGTCCCAACGTAATCAACTGTATGCCTAATCCCTTTTAAGTTGGTTTGTGGAAATAATTACTTTTTTTTCCTTGACCAAAAGGTAATTCAGCTATTTTTGGATTTTACCAAAAGTAAAAACTCAAAAGTGATTTTTTTTTTCTCTCCCGTTGGCCGAACTCAGAGCTTTAAGTTTCAGTGGCCTTTTTTTTTTTTTTTTTCCATGCAAGTTACTTGCTATTTACCCCTATATGCTAAGTACACCCTCCATTCTCTTTATATTTTTTATTTCCTATTATACCCTATTAATTGTTAAAACATAGTTTTGAAAATTAAGTTTTTGAACAACTTATGTCAATTTTGAAAAATAATTTCTGGAACTATGTTTTAACAAATACATAATTTAATGAACTACTTTCTAAAACAACATATAAGTCCCAAGTTTGTTATTTTTTAAATTTGTTTTTTTCATCCTACATTTGTTACTGTTTAAACTCTAGTTTTAAACCTCAATCTTCATTCTTATTTTTTATTCTTTAAAATTTGTTTACATAATACTGTATTTCCTATAATACTGAAAAAGTCGCGGGTTCAATTCCCTCCACTAACAAAAAATTAACAATTAACAACTATAGTTTATCGATAAAAAATTGATACTTCATCTTTTTACAAAATAAAAATAAGAGTAACGATAATCACAAATTAAATCTACTGACACACCATAAGTGTCTTTGAATGTTTTGTCCATTGGAAATTTCATACATGGGTTATTTGTCTCTAAATTAAAATTGAAATAAGTATGTGTTCAGCAATTATAGATTAGCAATTATTGTAGCTTATGAAGGAAAGTTACGTTTGAAATTTTATATTTTGTTTATTAACTACCAAAAATCACTTTCCAGAACAAAATATATTAGTTCTGGAAAGTAGTTTTAGAAATTACTTTTCTAAATTAATGTATGTTGTTCCAGAAAGTAATTTTGGAACTATGTTTTAACAAATAAAAAAGGTATAATTGATAATTAAAAATATAAGAGAAGGGGGGATGTACTTCGTAAAAATGGGAGGTGTAAACAATAATTACTTCTTAGAAAGCCCTGCTATCCTTTTAGATCCAAATAGATTGGACACTCCGCCCACATTACTAGAAAAACTAGTATTTCCAAAAAACATACATAAAGGTTAATAACATACATTTTATTTTTTAATATCAATTAAAATATATGTTAAATTTATTAAATAAAAAATAACATTCAATAAATAAAAAATTTGATACATAACCTTTTATATCTTGAGTTATAAAAAAAACCTTTTATCTGTTGAATTTATTATATAATAAAGAATAAACATCTAACTAGCACGCGACACAAACCTTCCAACCAGATACCTCAAATTCTTATCAAAACGCCCCAAACTCTACATAACAGAGCCACAAGCCACAAACCACAAACCACCTCACATCATATCTAATTATGTATCTCACCCCTAGAAAAGATAACGAATACATACTGTCTATCTAATACCTGTCTCTGCATGCTAAAACATAAATCTAATAAAAACGTTAGTTAAATTCCTTAAGTCCAAATAATAATAAAAACAACTTCAACTTCCATTCTTCAATTAACTAACAGGTAGCTAAAATATTTGTTTTTACAGCTAACTAATATCCGTTTACATTACCTATTTCATATCAATTAAGAATTTTATTCACAGATATTCACGTGTACCCATTTTTTTTTTTCCATTCCTGAACACCCCAAACTCTGCCACGCGTGTCCCCTACTATCTCATCTCACCAAACGTTAATTGATGCCAAGCCACCAATCTAGCTAATCTCATGAGATGAGTTTAGTTTTCATAGTTTTAGATTGTGTGACGATTTAGAATTATAACTATGGTCAAAACATCAAAGTTTTTGTTACTATAATAATATGGCCATATCAACTTAAAATGTTGGTGCTTCTAACTTTAGGTGTGTGTGCGTGTTTAGTGCAAGGGTAGTTGGGGGTTTGAGTTTGCTTAGGACATTGAGAGTTGCCGTTATAGCTGGAATTTTTGTGGTGGCCTACAGTGCCGGCGGGTGCTACTCTCTTTAATAATCCTGCTGCCTCAACCTATAACAACCTCATTCAACAGGTTGATTGGTACATTAATTAATTTGTTTGCATGATCACCACATATATAATTCATCCATCTTAAGAAAAAAGCAACACAAACTAATATTTACATTCTTAAAAAATACATATATATTTAACTCATCAACGTTTAATTTTATAAAAATATTAAAAAATTATATATTTATATATATGAAATTGATTGCGAGATATATATTAGTAAAACGTTTATATACATGAATTGCTCTCCAATTAACTCTCTTATTGCCACTTATTATAAAAAATCTACTAACAAAATTAGTAGAGATATAAATGATGCATGTGGGAAAATGAGATAATAGCTCATGCATATATAATTTGATTATGCATATCTTATTTATTCGATCTTCTCTCCTTCCTCCAAAACCTGCCGTCTCCTGTGAAAAGATCACGATGTTTGTATCATTAGCATGTTATGTGCTCATGAATTTATTATATATAGGCTGCAAATACTAACGAGTTGGTAATGTGTGGGTGGTGATTAATAAGTGTGCTTATTAGGCCTTAACTGAAACAAATGTAAAACGGAACAGTAAACAAATTAAGTGTTGATCACTGTCAATTTATTATATACAATGCTATTGTATACTGGACATATTAATGGGGCTATAATGGGGCTGCAGAATACTAAATGTTTGAGAATGCCACACCATCAAAGAATTGTTCATTAGAATTTAGAAAGTTGCAATTAACCACACTACTCTAACAATAACCTTACATGCAACTGTTTACAAATTATAAGTGGCAGGCGGGCAAATAAATGAAGTTTACTTGATTTACACGTACAGATATTGTTTGTTATATTTGCCCGTGACTTCTCAAAGGTTGGCATGGCTTATATATATTATTCTAAATAAATAAGTGATAGTATTAGTACTCTTTTTTTAATAAAAAAAGAGAGTGATAGTATTAGTACTATGATCATTCTCAACATGTTAGAGTTAGATTACAACTATATAAATTTGCAATTGAAATAAGTGAGACAGCTAATTAAAAGAACATTTTGGAGAGTCTAATTAATTTATTAAAGAGTTTAATTATAAAAAAAATACATTATTAATAAATAGAAATAATTGTTAGATGACTTTTAAGATATATAATTATTATAACAATTAATAAAATCACCGTATATAATAATGTAAGAGTGGATGACAATGTAAAAAAACTTTTGATTGTCAATGTATTTAAATTAATTTTCATTAAATATTGCACCATTTTTTTACCTGTTCGATTAGTTCCCAATATACATAGATCCAGAAGGATGAGAGAAAAAAAACACAATCCTAATTCAAGAAAAAATAAAATCCAAGTAGCTTTCCATGGTATGTGTATAAATATTTTAATATTGTACCGATTTACCATTTTTTTAGAGAAAAAAAAAATAGAGGAAGGTGTGTTGACTAGGGAAGACCATTAATCTAAGTGAAGATTTATAGTGAAATTTACATATAATTTACCCACAGAAGACTTGACTAGATGTGTAAACTCTTATTGACATTTCTCGATTTATCATAAACATCAGAGAATGTCTAGAACAAATTAAATTTACGATGAATTTGGTTGCGTGGAAATTGTAGGGAGAGAGGACAAATCAATAGGCTAGAAAATTAGAAAGTTTCATTGTTTGGTAGCGATGAAACAATGAGGTGGAGAAATAACATTTTTGGCAAAAAGAAGTAAAAATAGATAAGAAATGGGTGAGTGCGGTCTTAGAAGTGTTGTTCTGTGACTGGAGGGTGTGTGATGAAGTGATAATCGATTATGATACATTTTATATGTAAAAAACGATGAAATATTGTACATTTTATGTGCGAAAATGATGAAATAATGGGTTGAGATGCACTATTCTCTCTCTCTTTTTTTTTTCACTCTAATTTTCTTTTATTTATCTTAATAAACCGAATAATTAATATTTTCATTTGATTTCTTATTTATTTTTTTATTTTCTTTCTTCACTTACCTATTTTCACTTCTATTTCCTTTTTCTTCCATCAAACACACCGTTAATGTACTTTATACTTTTTTTAGCTTTTAATTAAAATGCACTATAAGACTCATGAAAGGTTACTTATGGTCGTGGAGTTCGTGGTCTTCATTGGAATGCAATATCTCAATTAGTACTTATTAGTTTTTACCTAGGCTCATTGTCACACATTAGTTTTTAATCTTATGTTGCATACTTTCTAAGGCAACCAATTGCGTGCTAGACACTTGGTGAGTAGTCGTTGGCCATGGAAAAGGGTACCTTGATTCTTGTTATATACCATATTGAGTAACGGTTACAATTTAGGAAAGAGTAAGTACAGTACATATTCATGCTTTCACGACCTAATTGGACAGCTATTAGTCCTTCATTCAAAAATAATAATATTTTATGCTCTCCATTTGCCACTTTTCAACACACAAATCATTTTGGTTGGTTGATGCTTCCTGGATTTTCGTCCTTGATTTCCTGTAGGTTCAATGCAACATTTGAATAGAAAGAAGAAAACAACAAGAAGTACAAACCATTTTTTTAGTTTAGTTCTTTTTGTGGATTGAGGTTGTTACCGCTCCACCATGTTTAAAAATATATGACATGGTACAATATATATCTAAACACCAAAAACGTTAAACTCCATTGTATTTTTTTTTCTTTATGTTTTCTTTTAAGAGGGGGAAAGGGGAAGGTGAAGGAGGGTGGTTTTCAGTTATATGTTAAGACGTGACATAATAAATAAAATATTAATTAAGTGGGGTAGAATTTGTGGTCCCAACTCTTAAAAATTACAAGCTAATGAAACCCTAAACATTAGTCTAAAAAAAGTAACTTAAAGACCCAGTGAATTTACCAATACACTATGTGAAGAAACCTTAAAAAGTAACTTTGTGTGAATTAGCGACGGCAATGCTGACTTCAAACAAGATTAACAAGATTAGAAAAAAAACAATTAACCAGAGATCAAATCAAACTTGAACTCAAATCTTAATGTTATATTGTACATAAATGTTGGAAATTTCATGGAAATTAATTAATCTTGGGAACTCAATCATCTTCAAAAATGAAAGTTTAGCAAGTTCCAGGTATGAAACTCAGATCAAACTGGTGTTTTAATTTCTGGTTTCGAAAGATGAATATTCCTATTCTTGAATCAAGGGCAATCTTATGAAAGTACATGCATGCTAGATGAATTTATCATCAATTAGTGACATAATTAAAGAGCTGAGAAGGGAGCACAGAAAGTTTAGTAATTTGCTGAGAGAAGCTAACTGTTAAAAACAAATTTCTGAAGAAACCATATATATATATATATATATATATATATATATATATTGATTCCCAAATCATCAATAGATTAGCCAAAGCACATGCAAAGACCTGCAGTATATAAGTATAAAGAAGAAAAAGAAGAAAAGAAGCAAAACAAGAAATCTTGTTCTAGGCCGGCTCAATCAATTCCAATTAAGACAAGAAAAGTATTACAAGAAAAGTAATGTTTAAGGTTTCTCAAACCTTAAACAAGCTTTAATTAATTACTACCTCACACTAAGCATAAAAATTGGTCATCAAAGCCTAACCCCTCTATTGCTCAATTGAAATACTTCATGGTCCTTCTCTTCAGGACTATTATTCCCTCTTTCTTGAAGATTGACCTTATTATTATGGTCTACCTCAACCTCTCTATATCTATGCAAGTACCTTCTCATTGGTTCAGCATAGTCATCAAAGCCTAGTGTTGCCAAGGCCCAACAAATGTCATCACCATTCACTGTCTTCCTCCTCTCCTTCCTGCACTTCTCCGAAGCCTCGCTGGTCACAAAGCTTATGAACTCCGACACACATTCCTGCATCGTCTCTTTCGCCTCCTTCGAGATTTTTGCGTTCTGAGGAAGAATCTGCTTCATGAGCCGACCAACATTGGCTATTGGCAGCAACCGGTCCTGTTCCTTGATGATGTTGTTGTCGTTTGAAGAACTGCCTCCAATGCTATCTTCCATGGATTTTTTGAGATGCCCCAGAAACTGGTTTTGACTATAATTAATACTCAGAATCGAGCACCAGATCGAATCCCGCTACATATATATAGACAAATACTTACATGTGTTACGCACACTCGCTTGACACATGCAAGTTAAAGTTGTGTCACCTGTGTCTTGTTAATTGTTTAATATGTGACATGCCACATGTGAAAATGTATGCTCTTAATTAGGAACGAAAGGGAGATGATTTTAAGATAATGCCATAGAACATGAGGATTCAGTCTAATTGATGGATGTTAAATGTTTATGAAGAGAGTTTTCTATTTATAAGTTCAAATAACCGTTACAGAAATATTTACTTATTATTCACAAGTAAAAAAAATTATATTAATAACGAGAATTAAATTCATCTTTTACTAATTGAACTAATCTTTATTATTATTTTATAAATATAACTTAGACCATGTTATATTAATCATTTATAAATCCATCAACTTGAATTAAAATTGTGAGAATGAAAAAATATAATTAAAAAGAAAATTTCTTATTATTAAAAATAATCAGTCATATTTTTTAATAAATATTAATTCAACCAAAGCTAAAAAAATACTTTATATGATAGAAAAAAACAATCATCTATATATAATCCCACAAATTAAATAAATACCTAGCAAGATAATGCCAACCCGGTGACTATGTTAGTGGGGTCTGCTGCTTCAATTCTCAATCCAATTGAGAACACGGTCATTTTATTTTGCAAAATTTAAACGAAGTCCAACCCAAGAATCTTTGATTTCATTGGCTTGCAAATACTGTTACACATCGATGCTCAGAAGGCATTTTGTTGGGACTGTTGGAAATAGTAAAAAATGAATAAGAATTAAGAATCAACCCTTGAAAAGAGCCAAGATACAAGTCAGTTGATGAGTGTTGGCATCAATGATAAAGAATTATAAACGAACAATCCCACCAAAATGAATCACCAATGAGCTTATACTAACGTGGTTTAATAAATGATTAGAGTTTGTAGTGTGAGGGTTATATTATTGCACTTTGTCCACAAATTAAGATGGATTGATTCTAACTCAACCTCTGAAAAGAAAAAGATTGAAAGAAAAACTGTAATAGAAAATAAATAAATAAAGCAAAAGTAGAGGAAAGTGAAAATAATATATCTTTTGGGGATAGGGTACAAGTGATTAATTTTTTTATTTATATTTTTTATATGTTTTAATGGAGTTAACGTCATTCGATACGACAGCGAAGTAATTTACTCTTTAAATAACTGTACGTCGAGTGTTGTTGGGTTCAATTGAAATTTAGGAGCTGTGAATGTAATCGATGAGGTCCGAGGTTGTTGGCACTGATCTGCACCTAGTTCATTATAATTTGCCCATTCAAAATCAAAAGTAGCACACATCACACAACCACGTTCTGTTGAGTTTTTTTCTGCTGTAAAAGTTTAAGTGAGTTAGATCTTGATTAATAAAATTAGAATATATTTTAAGGTTTAAATAATATTTATGAAAATACTTACGAATTATTTACCAATAAAGTCATTATATCAATAATGGAATTCAAATCAACATCTTTATAGGATATGAGTGTCCTTATCAAATGATTCAATTAGTGGTTGAGAGTTAAAAAAATAATTTAAACTAATTAATAAACACACATATAATTAAACTGAATATATTTGGACCGAAAGAACATTTAATATGTATATATCACATTACAGACTTGTTTGATGGTCATGATACACTAAAATATAAGAGTAGAATAAAAACATAATAAAATAAGAGTAAATTAAACTTTAATATATCTAATATTTGATACACCAAATAACTTAATTGTGTTATCTTATCTTGTAATTGGTGCAAACCAAAAAATGATAGAGAGTGATAATAATAATAATAATAATAATAATAATAATTGAAATGACGACAATAATTGTGATAAAGATAACAACCTTAGTGAGTTAGTGATATATGATAGCTACTACTAATGTGCAACAGAGCTTTGATCTCTAAGGATCAACAAGGACACGTGGCCAACAAAGATAAAAGAAAATAACAAAAGACAATTCCAAAAATACTTTTTATTAAAAGCATGTAGGTTTCGAACCAACAATCTTCATGTTATTAAAGTGACGCTCAAACTAATTAAGTTAATAGGTCAATTATATTAAAAATTAATTAATTTCACTACATATAACACTAAAATTTTTAATGTATATTTAATAGACATATAAGTTTATATAATAAATTTTGTAATAATTATTTTTTATCTAATAATTAAAGTATTTGTTTTACATATAACAATCATAGTTTTAAATAAAAATCATTGGTTTAATAAAAATTTATATATGTATTTACAGGTCTAATGATTTTTATTAAACCTATAAATTTTTATTCAAAACTATGGTTTTATTTAAATCTATGATTTTTATATGTGAAAAATACTTTAATTATTAAATCAAAATTATTTATTACAAAATTTATTATGTATACTTATATGTGTATTAAATATACATTATAAAATTTATTATTATATGTAATGACATTAATTATTTTTTAACATAATTGACCTATTAGCTCAGTTTGTAGAAATGTCACATTAATAATGTGAAGGTCGAGACTTGCATGCGTTATTATTTTAAATTATTCCGTAAAATATATTTCTTAAGCTTTTAATGAAGGATATTTTTGAAATTATACTGTTTAGTTGTGAGTGTATTCATGGGCGGATGTAGGTGTAAGATTTTAAATTCTCAAGAATAGATAATTTTTTTATAATAATAAAATAAAGTAAAATAAAAAAATAGCTTAAACGTTTATACGAGAGGAGAAATTGAAAAGCATAGAAAAAGAATAATAAAAAAGATGAAAAATAAGAAAGGAGTGAGGGTGGGTATGTATGTTTATAATTTTTATTAATGTAGTCGCCACACTCTTGTTATTTTTAAGCACCGGTCACATGCTAATTTTGTCAATTTTATCTCTTTTGAATTGTACATTTTTCACACTTTTATTATAATGATTTGTTCCTTTAATTTTTTTAAAAAAATTAAAGAAAACACCCGCGCTACTAGTGCCCCCTTACTTTTTTTCTGGAGCCACCCTGGGTGTATTAGAAGTTGGAATTGTATAGGAAACAAACCCCTTTGATAAATCCTTTGAGCCAACCAAGCTCTAGCACTTCCTTAATGGGCCTTGTAGAAGGTTGGGCCTCTGTAGCGATAGGATTTGGTGAGGTTCTAACAGTATAACTGGGAGGCGACAATTAAGAATGTTTATTTTTTATTTTTTATCTACAAACAAAGAATTTTATTAATTAAGGGTACCAGAAGTACCAATATGGCTTACATGAGTAGGGCACCATTATAAACATGAATGAATTTATCCCTTATCATAAGCATTCCTTCCACAAAATCCTATTATAATATGTATTACAACCAATTCCATCCCCTGCGTATCTAATTCAGTTTGGTCGAACCCCTCCAAAACAAAACAGGTTATCAAAAAGTAGCATCTATGACCATATCTCAGCAATTTCATCCACCATTTAGATACATTGCAAACACATAAACGGTTTTGAATGCCATTCATAGAAGGAGAAATTGAGGATTTAACATATGTATCCAACCACAGTCAAGATTTGTATATGACAGTTTCGAAAACATAATCCAAGTCAGGAATTTGCTCGCCGAATATGATGTTGTTTCTAGAACACCACAAAGAACATGTTACTGCTCCCCGAACTGTTTTCCGCATACTGATCTAATCCCTTCGTAACCAATTACAATCATGTTGAAAGAAATGCAGTGTAGCCTCTTTATGTTGTGCAGTAAGAAGTCCAAGCCACTTATAACACCGGTTCCAGATTGTTGTAGCAAATTTGCATGTAAAAAGGACATGTTCCAAAGTCTCATCAGCTTCCTGGCAGAATGGATGATTAAGAATGGTTACTTTTATCATTCCAATTATCAATAAACATAGGAAGTTACTTAATGGCAATAGAATTTGCTAAGCAACTTGATGTAGAAGGTACAATATTCATTTTTAACCAAGGATTTTCAGGGAATGATCGATGTTGTTTCCTTTGTCTCATACTCATCGTAATCTGAGACACGGTCTATCATTCCACCAATCATTTCTTTCTATTAACTTTCTAAATCTAGCTAGAGGATCTTGGGCCAATCTCCACCATTGGATCTCATTAGCTAGATAATAGGTGCAGCCATTTGATGTGGGGTGGGATGGTGTTGCATTCTACATTTGTTATTTAGGAGTCTCAAAATAGAAAAATCAGATACACATTTTTTTTTTTTGGTGAGTGGGAGTGGCTAAAGCCTAAACTAGAACCCATGGGGGAACATTACACCAGCACTGTCAGCTAACAAAGAAAAATGAATTAAATATGGAACAACAACAATCTAAATTTGCCTAGCATAGTAAGACCAATTTTGCAAAGCATCATTTAGATTAGCTTCTCTAGGAGTATTAGTAAAAGTAATAGATCCTCCTTGTTAACTAAACAATAAGACTTGTCTCATGCAGATGGCCACTAATACATTGCTACCTTACATATATAGTGCAATCCTAGGCCAAAGACAGCAGCCATTGGTCCTTTAGGATGTCAAAAAAGAACTTGTACATAATCAAGATTGAGAATACTCAAAAGTCAAAAGGAATCATATTGAAAAATGAAAATTGATAAGATGAGAATTATACAATGAGGGCTCTTATTTATTAAGGTAATTGGATTAACCATTCCTAACTAACTTTCTGTAACCTCTGTTAAACAGCATCAGTGAAAGTAAAAGTAGAACTCCATACTTGTTGAGCGACACAATCCCTGATGGAATGGATCACACTTTCAAATATCACAATTGCAAAGAGGACAGATCTCATTAGTGGTTAAGTGGCGCTAGAAGTAAATTGCTTAAAGGAAAGCACATTTCTCATCACTTTCCAGACCTATAGTAGCACATTGAGGGGGAAAAATACCACCCCTGCCTTGTTAGCTTGATTGATTTTCATAATAACTGTAAGCTGAAGCTACTGCCAGACTACCATCATTTGACAATTTCTAAGCCAAGATATCATCAAGATTTGGAGAGGGAGGCACCATGGCTTGTATTGCCATTGCAACCCTGAATCTGACTATGGCTCATAAACAATCATCAACTTGGCAGTTGGTTGGCTGAATTGAAGCACCGGTATTTGGCAACCATGAATCGGTCCAGAATCAAGTTTTCTCACCACTACCAAGCCTTCAAAATAAATTAGATTCCACCCTCTCCCAGATGTTGCAAATACTGCGCTGAATTCAAGTGCCGGTATTTGGCAATGGGAAGCTTTTTGTTGGTTACACATTTATATTTTGCTTTTATCACCAGACTCAAAGATTGGTAGGTCCAGATTGCATATTTGCATTTTCCACACATTTCTCAAGCTTGCTTTAAACCAAGACCTCCACAGCTTGCTTTGGGCCAAGTTGGAGGATGCGTATGGCTTGAAGAAATGGGAATATTTTTTTTTTATCAATGGCATCACAAGGTGACTTTGGAATAAAGGAATATTACATGATGTAACCCAAACATGGCTTGAAGAGCTGACTGACTGGCAAGTACCCAGGTAAGGAAAGTCTTCTGGCTTTCCACATTGATATGTTGTTAAAGTGTCTTGATATGAAACCACACATAGAACCACCTTTTCTTTTAATCATGCCAAAAAAATTGTTTGCCTTGCAAATTTATCATGATATTTCTATTAGAATTGGTCTATATTGATAATTGTCATTTTAATGAACAACTTGAACATGAGATCAATTCTTGATCAAGACTACAAGCCTCGGTCAACCCAACTAATCAACAAAGTTATGGTAATTAAGATGATAAATTCCTTATGAAATAAAATGGGATCATTCTAACAGAAGCTTTAAAGATTTCAGCATGTAGTAACCACATTCAAATGAAGATATTAGTAGACACAAATGTTCCATCGTAACTAGAGGAAAGGCAACTATATGCATAACATAGACTCCACCTTCCCTACATCTTTCATTCGTGGTCATGCATACCAGCTTATTAGTAACTTCCTCACTGCATTAATATTGTCAATATCAATCAATTTCATTTCAATGCATTTTTGTTTGGGTCATCAATGGGAAGTTCTGCTCAAAATTACTAGCCTTTGTTCGTCATGAAGAGCACCGCATCATCTCATTTCAGGGGATTCAGATGTGTAAAGTGTAAACCATATTTCAGTAATGAATTTCATTATTCCTCTAGGAAAATCCAAAATCTGCCATATCCAGTAAGTGAATAGACTCCATTTCATTCTAGTTTTGGGGTGAAAAGGCTAATCCAAAATCACCTCTATCATATGAGGACACCATATAGATCTCAAAATTGTTCTTAATCTTGATTTTCCAAAAGTTGATATCAAAACACTCATCTTTCGGTTGCATTCATCTTTCTGGTATTGTCATCTTTCAGTTGCATTCAAGGTTCGAGCATCACATTGTGATATTACATTTACAATTAATAATTCACATTGCAATCAGAGATAGTATCACAAGACCCAAACATTGCATTTAAAAAAGAACAGAGGAATCTCAAAGTGTTAGCGGTTGCTTTTAGAACTGTTGTTATTTTGAAATTATCTATTTATTTTATTTTAAATAAGAAGTCAAAGTTTGTTTTTCATAGTTTTAGGAGGTTGTTTAGTTTGTTGTGGATAGTGCCTTGATTAAAGGACAAAATCTTATTAGAAAATTATATTTTCAGTTGTTAGTTATTTTTTCAGCCTATATATGTAGGTTTTGAATTCAATAAAAATATCCTCTTCCATCACTCTCTGTTTTATTCATTCTCTACCATAATTAAAAACCAACAATTGGTATCAAGAGCCCTTTTCTTACGGGACCTATGGATTCTGAAATAAGTTTTTCTCAAGCAGCTCTTCCAGTTTTCAATGGGGAAAACTATGATCTTTGGGCTGTCAAAATGGAGGCTTACCTAGAGGCTTTGGATCTTTGGGAAGCTGTAGAAGAGGATTATGAAGTCCTTCCACTACCGGACAATCCCACCATGGCCCAGATCAAGAATCATAAGGAGAAAAAAATCGGAAAAACAAAGGCAAAATCATGTCTTTTTGCTGGTATCTCTACAACGATCTTTACTAGGGTCATGACTCTCAAATCGGCAAAAACGATTTGGGACTATCTAAAGGCGAAATATGATGGAGATGAAAGAATTAGAAACATGCAGGTGCTTAACTTAATGAGGAAATTTGAGCTTCAGAGGATGAAAGAGTCTGACACAATCAAGGAATACTCAGACAAATTGTTGGGCATTGCCAACAAGATAAAGCTACTGGGCGGTAATTTTGCAGATTCCAGAATTGTTGAGAAAATTCTGGTAACAGTGCCAGAGAGGTACGAAACATCTATTGTTTCGTTGGAGAACACAAAAGATCTGTCTAAAATTACTTTTGCAGAAGTGCTACATGCTCTCCAAGCCCAAGAGCAGAAAAGATTGATGAGGGAAGATCATGCTGTTGAAGGTGCTCTTCTAGCCAAGAGTCAACAAGCTAAAAACTATAAGAAGAATCATCCAGGCAACAGTCAAAGCAGTGCAACTGATTACAACAAAGGAAAGGGTGAAAAGAAAAGTTACCCACCTTGTCAGCATTGTGACAAAATAGGTCACCCTCCATTCAGATGTTGGCAAAGACCTGATGCTAAATGCATCAAGTGCAATCAAATGGGGCATGAAGCAATCATATGCAAGAGTAAAAATCAACATCAAGAGGAAGAAGCTAAGGTCGTTGATCAAGAGGAGGAGGAGGATCAACTCTTTGTGGCCAGGTGTTTTGCAAGCAACGAAGAAAGTGAGAGTTGGCTGATTGACAGTGGTTGCACAAATCATATGACCAATGACATGAAGCTTTTCAAAGATTTAAAGCCAACCAACATCACCAAAGTCAAAATAGGCAATGGTGATTATATTTCGGTCAAAGGAAAGGGGATTGTTGCTATAACAAGTAGCTCAGGTAAAAAGTTTATTCCTGATGTCCTTTTTGTACCTGAAATTCAACAATATCTGTTGAGTGTTGGCCAATTGATTGAAAGAGACTTCAAAGTTATTTTTGAAGACAATTTTTGCCTGATTAGAGATGCAGCTAATCAGGATATCTTTAAAGTAAAAATGAAAGGGAGAAGTTTTTCTCTAAATCCGTTGGAGGAAGAACAAACTGTTTTTCCCATCAAAGAAAACATCACAGAAGTTTGGCACAAAAGGCTCGGGCATTATCACCACCAAGGGTTGCTGCAAATGAAGTCCAAGAGAATTGCAGCTGATTTTTCAGAACTTGATGATCACATACCAACATGCAAGGCTTGTCTATTCGGAAAGCAAAAAAAGAAGTCATTTCTGAGGACAACAAAAAGAGTCACTCTTAAGCAGCAATTAGTCCACATAAATATATCTGGACCTAAAAAAATTCTTCGTTAGCAGTGGCTGGAGCGTTTTGGAAGTTCAAAAAAATTAGTAGAAAATCAAAGTGGCAAGCAAATTCAGATTTTAAGATTTGATAATGACAAGGAGTACACCTCACAAAAATTCAACAAACTTCCTGTTAGCAAGTTTGAGTTTTTAAGAAAGGAGATTGATGTTTGCAGTATCTAAAGCAAGGAGGAGTGTTAGCTTTGTTGTGGATAGTGCCTTGATGATTAAAGGACAAAATCTTATTAGAAAATTATATTTTCAGTTGTTAGTTATTTTTTCAGCCTATATATGTAGGTTTTGAATTCAATAAAAATATCATCTTCCATCACTCTCCATTTTATTCATTCTCTGCCATAATTAAAAACCAATACAAAGCTACATTTCTTATCAAGCCTTAATAATCCCATATCTAATTTCACATTTGGTCATTAAATTTCAGGCACATCATCCAATATTTAAGTTTCAATTTAGGGCACAAGGCCACATGGAGACAATAATAGAAGAATTTATATCTTCTAATTTTATATTTTTTCTAGTATGTAAATAAATTGTAAATATAGTCAAATAATAAAAGCCCAAATTTCCTTTAAATTTCAATTCCAATAATCCCCATGCCTCATTAGCCATACTGTTCCTGAAATAATGACTATGTTAAAAAGATAAAATCTTCAATCATTGCCATTTCCCCATACCAATTTTCAAGTCTCAATCTTCCAAACCTAAAAGTCACATTTGACAGATTGTTTCAGACTTATGAATCAATTAATCTTCCATATCTCTACTTCCTATTTACTTCATTTGAATAATGATTTAGATTAAATTCAACCTAAGCATATTAACATGGTCCGTTATGCATATTTTAATTTGACAAAAAGCGTCTCTTTTCACTAGAATTCCAACTTAATGTTCTAATTATACTTTTGAGAAGGCAAATATGCTTAAAGATCTTCATTGATATAGAATGAGTCCTGCTTCTGAAAATACGTCTATTTTTATTGTAGCAGGTATTTTAACTAGATTTTTTAGTTATATGTTTCAAAAAATTTTAAACCTAATATCAATCATAATCATTCTTAAACCATTCATCCAGGAACATGTTTGATTTACACTTCCAAAATTATGTTTTAAGACAAAGATACTTTTGTCATAAATCAGGAACACTTTGCTTTTGCATTAAATTCACTTTTATCCATTGAATTTGCATTGTAACATACATTTTATTAAGTCACAACAAGTTTAGAGGATCCAAATCAACATTCAAGCGTCTCAACAAAATCAAAAAAGTCTCAAAAAACATTCAAGGAGACAATTCAAAATTGTAGCCCAACAACAAATGCGCCCAAAATTAAGATCAGCAACGAAATACAGATCTCACGGGCGTTTTTGCTGGAACGAAACCTCCACAAGTGGAAACTCCGTTAATGTCGCAAACGAAGAAATTGCCTCAAAACATTCGTGCAAAAACACGGTTTCGGGACAGAGTGCGTTTGCTTAAACCGATTTAACAAATATATTAAAAAATTAAAGTGTTGCAGTGATAAAGGGCCTGAAAGATCAGAGAAAAATTCAAATTCAGACGAGTGACACTGCAAGATTTGATATTGCAAGTTTGAAAAAAACGATTGATTGGACCGTAGAGGAATCGAGATCCAATCAAGAAGCTGAACTTGCTTTTCACAAAAAACTTTCAAAGTTTCAGAAAACAAAAGACATAAAATGAAAAGAAAAAGAAAACAGAGAGGAATCGTGCAAAGAGACGCAAAGACAGAGGAGGATCAGAGACAACTATGCCTAATGTAGTTATGCCTGTGGTGTTTATAAAGGTGTTATCGCTAGGGTTTTTCTTTATATGCGCCTCCTGGGCCGTCCGGCCCAATTAATTCACTTGGCCCATTTATATGACGTGGCTTGTTACCGTTATTATCCTTCGTTGTGATTTGATTTTAAAATTTAAAACTTTGTCTCTGTTACTCTTAGCATAATAAAATTAGCCATCCACTTTATTATATTTTCCATCGAAATTCTACTGGTAAAATACACATTATTATGAGGATAAATTATACTTTATTCAATCTATTATGTAAATTTAAGACATTTTGGTCCAATTTATTATGTAGTTATGTTGACAATCATTTTTATATATGCTACTAAAATTTGATTTTTCATCTTTTGGGGACAATTTTTCATGTCTCTATACATCCAGGGACGAAAATAACTACTTACCCTATTGTGTTAATTATATTGGATATTTAGATGAAACATGATATAAAATAGTAGTTCTAAGACAAAAAAATTCTGAAAACCGAATCGATCAAATTTGATTAGATTGGATACTAAATTTGGGTAAAATCGATCCAAATCGACCCGTGGACATCCCTAACAAATATGGTGGAGGGTTAGCATTAAGTAGAAGGAGTCATTTTAGAAGATTAAAATTTAATTATTCATTTAATCTATGTTAGTTATAAAAAAAATCTTTTAATCCTTATACTTAAAAATATTTTTTTTAATGTGTCATTTTTAATCCCTTTTAAACTCTACATATCATTTTAATCTTTTTTAGTCTTTCACGACGAAAGTTAAAAAAAATTAAAAATAATATGTATACGAACTAAAAGAATACTCTTAAATATAGTAATTAAAATGATAAGTTATAAGGGAGAAAATGAATAATTAAATCGAGGATTAATTAGAGATTTACCTAAAGAGTAAGATCGATTTTGAAAATGTCCAAGGCTCCCCTAAATTCGGTTCTCCAATCCATTTTTGTTCGTGTCCACTTGGTAGGTTCTATTTCCTCTAATTCTATGACTAATTCAATGGAGGAGTTTGGGATTATTAATTATTTTTTATGTTATTTGTCACCCTGGGAGCTTTGTGCAGATTTTATTGATGCAACTCCCTATGCATTGGATAAAATGAAACATTGATTGGGCTGTTAGGGGCAGCTCGAGTCCGACAAGTTGTGGTGCTATTTTTGTGAGTCATGATCTCCGTTTCAAGGGAGTTTTTGCATGTCACTTAGGAAGCCACAATGCGTTCTATGCAGAAACCATGACGACCATCATGGTTATTGAGTTGGCTGCTAGCAATAACTGGTCTCTATTACGACCAGAAACTAATTCACAACTCTTGGTTTATGCTTTCTCTCATCCCACTACAGTTTACTGGACTCTTTATATTAAATGGATGAATTGTATAAAGCTTCCAGCTAATTTTTGCATTTCTCACATATACTATGAAGGCACCATTTGTGCAAATAGGCTTGACTTTTTTGGTGTACAGTATTTAGGGTATTCTTTGTGGGATTTCCCAGCATCTTTTGTTTCTAAAAAATTCCTTAGGTACAGACAAAGACTCCCTTTTTACAGATTTCTTTAAGTTTTATTCGGCAAAAATTAAAAAATAATATAAATTAAATAAAAAATTGGCAAAATGGTGCAACTGGGAAAGAAATTGAGAATCTGGGACACCCAAACACGTCTGGTTTGGGCGTGTTTAAACACACCCAAATGGGGTGTGTTTCACCAGCTTTTGACACGTGGTGGCCATGCAGACGAGGTGCAGTGTGGTCGCAAACTTCGGAAGGTCATAACTTTTGACTGCGTTGTCCGATTGAGACGAAATCGGTGGCTACGCGCTCGAAATTGAGAGGAGAAGCCTTGGGCAATTCCCAATGGGGACTTGCCCAAAATTTTTTCCCAAAAGAGGTCTCTAAGTGCCTCGAAATTATGATTTAATCGTCGAAGCTACAAAAAATTTCGTGTTTTCTAATTTTTTATCTATTCAATTAGTGAATTGCAATCTATTCTTTATTTATCTAATTAATTCTCTTAATTTCGAACATTTTGACATAAAATACGTCTCCATTGGACATTGCTACGAGAACTTACGACTGTTCAAAGTTATATGCATCGTCAATTCTATATTATAATTTTGGAAATTTTTTTTATTTGTTACACCAAAATCGTTTAAAAATCTACAGCAAGAACCTTGACGTACATTGTTTCAACTTGTGTCAAGTCCATCATCATATACACAGAGAAGAAGCAAAATAGAACAAGGAAGAAAACATGTGATCATGTCTTTCTCTCAGTCACCTTCTTCATCAGCTCATGCTCATAGTCGTCAGAGTAACCCTTTAATTCCCTCAAACTACTCTCAGAGTAACCCTTGTGGCCATGGCTCTTGCGAAATCAAATCACGCTATGGCAAGGACTACTATGAACGCCCCATCAACCTAACCAACATCAACAGTTAATCATTAACCCAAAGCCCTAAACCCCTACACTAAAACCATCAACACTAACCAATTATCCAAACACACTATCCAAATTTATAGTGTAAAATTGACGATGCGTATAACTTTGAACAGTCGTAATTTCTCGTAGCAATGTTCGATGGAGACGTATTTTATGTCAAAACGTTCAAAATTAAGAGAATTAATTAGATAAATAAAGAATAGATTGCAATTCACTAATTGAATAGATTAAAAAATTAGAAAACACGAAATTTTTTGTAGCTTCGACGATTAAATTGCAATTTCGAGGCACTTAGAGGCCTCTTTTCGGAAAAAATTATGGGCAAGTCAAGGGGACTTGTCTAGGGCTTCTCCTCTCAATTTCGAGCGCTTGGCCACCGGTTTCGTCTCAATCGGACATCGCTGTCAAAAGTTATGACCTTCCGAAGTTTGCGACCACACTGCACCTCGTCTGTATGACCGCCACGTGTCAAAAGCTGGTGAAACACGCCCCATTTGGGCGTGTTTAAACACGCCCAAACCAGGCGCGTTTGGTGCCCCAGATTCCCAATTTCTTTCTCAGTTGCACCATTTTACCAATTTTTTATTTAATTTATATTATTTTTAAATTTTTGCCAGTTTTATTCATGAGTTGAATTTAGTCCTTTCTTGTGTTTTTTGTATTTGTTTTTCATCTTAATATATTCAGAGTTAGATCTATTTGGAGTTGTAAAAATTTGAGTGTCAACATAGTTGGGATGTGAATTTTTGCTTCTCTTGTATCCATCTTCCCCCTTTGCTAAAAAATGGTTTACCTAAAGAGTAAGACATCAATTACTCATTGAAATTAATATTGTTGATAAATTTGTTTTTTCATATTAAAAAAATAATTTAATCTTTGAAATTGGTAGAACCAATCAATTTTAATTTTTGAAATTAAAAAAAATCATTTCAATCTTTGATTATTAAAACAATGAGTGAATTTAATCCTTAACATTGTTTCACACTTCACACTAGTCAATTTCATCCTCTTCTTTCTGCCACAAACTTTGTAACAATGCTATAACCTTGCGGCAGTGCACTTAATTGAAGTAGCTTGTCACTATCACCACTCACCATTTAAAGTGTAGCAAAGACTTAGAGGTATTTTTATCATTTGAAAGATGATTATGTTATTGAGTTGATCTTATCAAATCAGTATCTAAAAAGGCCTATAAAAACAATAGACCTCTCATGCTATGTATGACTTTTTCCTAATTAGCTTATTCCTTTCATATAGGCTGACTTAAATCTCAGAATTTTTGCAAGTAGACCTCCCATGAATCCAATTAGGAGATTTTCACTATTGTCCAATATAGCATAAACCAATTTGAATGCTCGTCCGAGACATGTGTCACCCAGCTTTGCCAAAAAGGAACATACTTCAGCTTAAAGGAATTAACGGTAGGCGTGAAGAAGCTACAAATACTACAAGACTTTTTTTGATAAATGAAACACAGCATAAGTTCTGAATCTAAATCTTTCTTAATATGACAAAAGTACTTAAATGGTATTTTTTTTAATTATTTATCGATTTAGGACTTTTTAAAACTTATTTACACAAATGGGACAGTTGAACACGCCTGCATGGGGCGTGTTACATCACGCCCAAATGGGGCACATTTAAGCCGCATGCGACACGTGACAGGCACAGGTGGTGACACGTGACAGACACAATTGGCGCGGTGTGAATGAAAATTTCGGAAGGCCATAACTTTTGACCGGTATGTACGATTGAAACGAAACCGGTGGCCACGCGTTCGAAATTGAGAGCAGAAGCCCTGGACAAGTCCCCAAAGTTGGTCAAAAAATTTTCCCAAAAGACGCCTCTAAATGTCTTAAAATTGCGATTTAATCTTCGAACACCCAAAAAATTTCTTGTTTTCTAATTTTTTATCTATTCAATTATTGAATTGCATGCTATTTTTTATTTTTTAATAACTTCTCTTAATTTCGAGCGATTTAACATAAAATACGTCTTCATCGAATATTACTATAAAAAATTATGATTATTCAAAGTTTTATGCATCATCAATTTTATAGTATAATTTAGTTGACATAACAATCAGCTATCTTTCAAACTTCAATGGAAATACGTGATGTCTCATACTCTTTCTGCACAAATTCAGCAAATGGCTACCCCGTCCACAACAAAAACACATTACTTCTCTCCACATACATGAGTCAAAATTTGATCTGGCACATGGGAAATCTGCCAAACAGTCTGCCAAAGGGACTGCCTTTCTTTTCCATTTTTTTTTTTTTTTTTGAGAGGAGAGTATATCGCTAGAAAGAAAAGAGAAAGTACACCCACGACTTGAATAAGATATTAACAGTAAGCCTTAGTGGCTCAAGAGGGCAACAAAAATGTTAAGCATGATTGAATATCGATAGATACTAAATAGAAACTGCCATAAATCTTTAAGAAATAGAGTTCAATTAAAACAATGTGTAAAACAAAAGGAAAGGTATTTTAAAGAAGGATGACTAACCATTCTAATAAAGCACATGCCTTACTCATGAAATAATGTAAACCTGCAATGAGTTTATACTGACTGATATTTTTCAAAACAGTAAGACAAAATAAAAAAGGATCAAGTGTTCAATGAATCAAATAACTCAAATAACATATAAATTCTTATTTTCTTTACATTTCTATATCCTTTCTGATAAAAAGCAGTTCTCACAACATATTTGAATTATCTTTTGGCATAGAAGGACCCAAGTTTTCTTCATCATATTGCTTCAACAAAACATAAGCATCAGCCGTAGGTAACAATGCTTCATTTTAGTGTTCAGTGTCAACAAGTAAAAGCATAACCGAAATACATAGTAAGTTATTCGCTTAATAATTAGCAGTGCGTCAGTACCAAAAATTTCAAATCAGTAAGAGGTCCAGAGTTAAAATTCCAACTAAGTGCATCTGCAAAGTACTCTTCCAGGGCTACATATGTTCAGCACAGACACAAGGCAATATTCAGAAGCAATTAAGTAAAATATTTCCTCAAAAAGTACGTGGGAACAAACTCTTCAAGAAATTCCTATTGTTTAAGTATCATGCACTTGAGAAAAGAAAAAAACTGAAGAACAAGGACTAAATGGCAGATAATTAAAAAAAATTAAATGCATCTGATATTTAAACCTAACTGCACAATCTCCAAATCAGTTTAACCAAAGGGTAAAAATAACGAGTAACTTGCCAATATGTGAAAAAATTAAGTGCAGTGTATGACCTGATTATTGTATTATTTACACCAATATTGAGAATTGAAGGTCCACATAACAGCCTTTGTGGCTGCATTTGCTCATAACTTTTCATCATTTTGGCAATTGCAAAGAAATCATAATCATGGCTAAAACTGTAATTTAAAACCATTACAAGTCCAGCAACCTAATGTGGGAGAAAAAATTTCATAATCGCACATGCAAGACAAGACAATATGAACTTTTGCTAGTATTGCTGTACGCTGGCAAAAAGACTGATAAACATTGCAATAGTGAAAAAACAAATGATGAAAACAATAACTACAGTGAACCAAATTTGCAAATGAAACCAGTTAGCTATACTAGCTCCAATTGTAGTCTATACCGAACAAGTATTTATTGAAGAAACAAGACTATTAAACTACATGAAAATTGATTAAGAAGTTGCTTATTTGGTGCACAACACGCCAGACTTCTCCATAGAATACACAAGATTCAGCTTTTCCTCATACAGCTTTAACAGATCAGAAGATTCCTCCTTAAAACATTCTATAAACCTATACAGGAACATCTTTTCAGGTATCATAATTGGGGAAGTTATGCTTGCATTCCTTTTTCGCAAACCTTTCTCATGAAGCAACTTCACTACTGAGGCTCTTGGAATGATCGTTTTCTCCATACTCAACCCGAAAATCTTTGGACCTTTAACAAGGGCCAAAGCATCCCAGCCGATCTGATTGACCCAAAAGCTCATCAGTATATCTAGTTTGTCAATGGATGTCAACATACAGTGAGGGTGCCTCCTAAATGCTTCAAGCAAGGCTTCATCAGACCAACCCCATTTCTTAAAGACGTCAACTTTCTCCTTCCACAAGGTTTGACTCATACCTTTTATGGCTCGCAATGCTATAGCAAAGGCCGATTTTGAAGGATCAAACCCCAAATCCTTTACTTCCTCCACCACCTTAAGAATATCCGTTGAGTTGAACACTACCCTACAACGGCCCCGAAGCAATCTTGCAATATTTGACTCACTCACTCCATTCTCAAGCATCACTCTGACGTTGTGCACCACAAAACGGCCACCATTGAAAAATGAATTGCCAAACATACAATCAATGACGTGCTCATCAGATAGCAAGAATCTATATACAAATTCATAGGTTGGGACTATATGATTCTTCAGACTTGGACTCAACATTTCAGGGTACTTACTCACTAGGTCAACAATTTTAGAGTAAGAAACACCTTTTGAGTGTAAAAATTCAAACTTGGGCAATACCCTTTTGCAGGGGTTGCAGGAAATCAGCCTCGGTACCCTTCTAACCATATTGTATATTTGGGAGTCAGAAAAGCCGTGGTGTCTGAAGAACCTGATTGCTGAGTCAGGCTTTTCTGGGGTCTGGAAACAAATGTTGTAGGAGTCACAAGTTTTGAAAGCAGATTCAGGGGAGAACCCAAAATTGTGGATGAGGTAGGATACCGCAAATGAGCGTGAATTTGAAGTGGTTGTTGTGCAGAAACGCAGAGGAAATAGTAATGGGTAGTGGTGGAAAAGAGGGTAACTTGATGTTGCAGTGAAAGTGAAGCATTTGTAGAGAAGGGTATTCAACATGTTGATGGGGGCGAAATTCAAATTGAAGAAAAGGCCTCAAATTTGAAACAACAAAGTGATGTAGATGAATGATAGTAAGTAGTATTACCTAAGCTCGGTTCTGAACTACTCCGGTATTGACACAGATATAAGTCTCAGCTTCAATCCCCCGGTAATTTTTGTTGCACCCTGTAATTAAAAAGAGTGGAGTGAATGCAGTTCGTCCTCACTCTCTTTTTGAATCGAGAATACCCAGCTATGTTAAATGTGAGTTTTTGAGAATAATATCGTGTCCGGTATCAAATAAGTATGCTTTAAACAAAATAAAAAATAAAAAATACGAGAATGATAATCTTATATAAATTATTGTTTAAACCAAAAAAATAAGTTTTTTCGTTTAGGGAGTATCTTATAGGGGACAAATTTTTTCATATACAGAAATGAATCATGTGAATATGCAAAATACAACTTTGGTTAATCTTAATATAATTTTTGAAAATTAAAAATTTATGTAAAATAAGTAATTAAAACTTTTCCTTCATTTCAATCAAGAAAGTTGGATTCTAATATCCTTCACATAAAAGTAAGTTAAAATTAATTTTTGAGAATCATAATTTCCTAATGATATTTTTAATTAATCACAATTTTTCAATCTAAAATTACTAGGAAAATAAAACCTTTTTGTCTCCCAAATACCCATTTAAATAAATTAGGTATTTCTCTTTATAACATAACTGTAAGGATCAAAATCATGTAAAAAGAATTGCATTTGATATCCAATTTTTGGATTAAAAAAATATAAAACACCGGTATAACTATAAAAAATAGAATCTTTTTACAAAAGAAATATTCTTTCTTTGCCATAAATGTGAGAGTATTAATAATAAAATATAGTTAATAGATAATTAGAACTTTTTAAAAAAATTAATTAAGATTTACTTTTTAATCGTGTATATAAAAAAGATCGCTAGAAAAACTCGGTTTATTTCAATGATTTTTACACTTTGAAAGAATTGATTTTTAACTATTAACTTAAAAATATATTTAGCATAAACAAAAACTATGATACTAAGTGATTAAATAAAAAATAGTGATTTTTAATAAATTCTAATTAATCATAAAGAGAGTCTTAGAAAAAAAATATCGCTAGTATTTCTCAAATTATAAACAACAACTATCATCCACAAATAAAAATAAAAACCCAAAACAAATTAATAAATAAAATTATTTACCGAGTAAAAAGTAAATTATAATTAAAAAATATAAGTATTTGAATTTTTTGATTTTAAAATTAGTTTAATTGATAAAATCTTATTTTTATTTGTAAATTATTAATATTTTATTATACTGAAAGTTGGTTGAATTTTTTTTTTTCACACTAGTTAAAGAAAGTAGACTAACTTTTGAGGTTAAGTCTGCCCCAAATTCAAGAGTACAAATTGTTTTTTTTTCCTGTTGCATTTGCAATTGAAGTGCAAACGCAACCATGACCACAACTCATTCAAAAATCACAAAATAATGATGTCCAATAATGCAAATGAAGTGCCAGATTGCCTTGATTGCAATATGAAACTTCAATACTCTTGTCCAAACCTCCTACGTCCTACCAATTTGCCACAGTGTGCTGTTTTATAAGAATAATAAATCAGTAGGGACAACACAATATCTTGAAGTAAAAGGTTAAGGAAGGGGGAGATTAAGCCAAGCATTTATAAATTGTTCGAAAACTATGTACATAGGAAGCAATCAGCCAATTTTGGAATCGGTCACTCCATTACCACACATGCAAGGGAAAAAAAAATTGTACCCGAAAATCATGATTCATGGAAATCACAAATGGGAATCATGATTCGTAGAAATGATTAAAAATTGTTTGGTCTGTCAGGGAATATTTATGTAAGGATTTTGGGAATCAAATATTAACATGATATTTTTACCAAAGATTTTAAATGTTTATCAATCAAAATGATCTAATAAGAGTAATATGGAACACTTTAATTATATTTACCACAGCAAACCTCTTTTTTAGAAAGTTAGATTCTCATCCCCTCCCATAGAAATGTTTTTTTGGAAACTCAATTAAAAAACAATTCCTAGGAATGTTTTTTAAAGTATGTATATCAAATGTAGGAATTTAAGATTCTCAACGTAAGATTCATGGAAAACTTAAAAGAATTATCCTATCAAACGGCCATAAAAATGAAATCCTGATCACAACAAGCCTGACATTGCAAGCATACAGGCCTAGGTTAGTAAACAACTTCAAACATCAATGCAAGGGTCCATAGAGATTTTGCATCCATGTGGCAAGCTCACGTGAGCTTAGATGCAAGTTGAAGGTGTTTATGCACAACAGATATTGAACAACTAAACTTGATTTGAGAAATTAGTTCCAAAACTGAAGCAGCACACTAACTAGTTAGTACATGTACTAGTAAAAGCATAGCTATGCTAAAGACATGCATTAAATTGCCAGCAAAACTTGTTGCTCAGATGACATTGGTCTCTAATGGAAACCAAGAATATAAAAAACAGAGTTTCAAGACAAACAGAAAAAGTATCTATCCTCGTCCAAGAGCCTAGCTCCACACAGAATATCCTCTCCCAATCTGCCCTGCTTCGTGTAATACAAACCCAAGATTCTCAACCCCTTGCAATAAGGGAATCATTTGCCCAAAATGCTAACCACCTGCCACATAACCTAACTAAATCCAAGTTCACTATTCTTTCTAGAATAACAGTTTCATATTTTTGTTGTCGATCCACTTTATGGTGCTTTCCCTTTACAACACCCTTTCTTGCATCCACACTAGAAACACAATCCTATCAGTCTCAACCCTCAATGTCTAAGACAAATTACGATGCATAGGAGTTCACTTCCCCACTGGACACCAACAATCCTGCCTAGTCCCTACTCAAATGTTTGCACCTCTATTGTAAAGAACAGCCCAGTTCACAAGGCTCTCACTTTTGTGGGAGTTTGGACTTTGGAGAGTCAAATGTATGAATCCCTAACCCAATAGGCACAGGGGTAGTTTCTACAACTTGAAACATTTGAACACCAAGTCTTGATGCAGAACCTTGCCATTGTGCCAAGGCTCACCCCAAGCCAACACTTCCACAGTAAACAAAAGAATGCATTACCAGTTTCAAATATTTAAATGAGCTTATGGAATTCAGAAAAGCAAGTTAGAATTAAACCTGATGTGGCAATAATTGTTCAACCCAAATATAACTCAGTTCACTTTACCTACCTCTAAAAGCTTATAATATAATTAAATAACAGCTTCATGATCCTAATAAAATAGAAAAATTCATATATTATCCTCGTCTTTTCCCAACAAAAGAACTTTCTCACGTATGCCTTATCTTATTGACATGACCAGTTGGCCAGTATGCTCCAAATAAGGACATGACTTTTCTTCACAAAAATTGATCATATTGAAGCTTCCCCCTGAAGGTGAAAAGCTTCTTTCAAAGCACCATTTTCAGAGAAGAAACACAGTAAGCCAGCTAAGATTATTCTAGATCCAACCTAATGAAGGAAGGGCAAAACTAAAGCAGGAAGTAAGCTACTGATCCTTAGTTTGTATCCTTTCAGCCACAATTATCCATCTCAAGTCCCCATACAAATTACAAATGGCAAAAGTAAACAGTTATACCTAGCCTACAATGCTGTATCCTGAAGTTGTCACTTGATAGTTGATATAGCCTATAATACATATATACATAATTATTACAAAGACAACAACAAAACATGCCTGTGTAAGCTAGGTTACACATAAGCATTGGATGTTAAGAATTGGTGCTAAACATCTAGTGTCTCATTCATTTAAAAAGCATCAAGTAGTTGATATAAATCACAAATGTGATGGGAAATGGAGAAAATGTAACAACCAACAACGGTTCAAACCCACAAAAATGAAACAATTCAGTTAAATCAGTTGAATATAATCAGGGTTGACACAAGTGATTGAATGGGATGAAGTAACACAACAAGCTAAGATCAGAGAAATTTGTACTCATGAAACCACTTGATAGCTGCCAGATGCTGCACCATCCTCATTTTTTCCTTGAACACTATTTTTTTCCTGGTACAGCTTTAATAGTTGATGTGTGTCCTCCTTATAACATATCACATACTTTTCCATAAACACCTTTTTGGAAACAGCAAGTGGGGTATGAAAACTGGCACTCTTTTTCCTCAAGCCTTTCGCGACTAAATACTGGAGAACAAGAGCCCTTGGAATGATCGTTTTTTCCATACTCGACCCAAAAATCCTGGGAGCTTGGACAAGGTCCAAAGAATCCCAGCCCAACTGATTGACCCAAAAGTTCATCACAGTATTTATTTTGTCAATGGATGCCAACATACAGTGAGGGCGCCTCCTAAATGCTTCAAGACAGGCTTCATCGGACCAACCCCATTTCTTATAGACGTCAACTTTCTCCTTCCACGAGGTTTGACTCATACCTTTTAGGGCAAGCAATGCTATAGCAAAAGGTGATTTTGAAGGATCAAACCCTAAATCCTTTACTTCCTCCACCACCTTAAGAATATCAGCTGAGGTGAAAACCGCCTGACAACGGTTCCGAAGCAATCTTGCAATGTTTGCTTCTCCCACTCCACTATCAAGCAATACTCTGATGTTGCGCGCAACGTAATGTCTGCCAGAGAAAATGGAATTAACAAACAAACAAGTAACAGTGTGGTCATCAGATTTCAAGAATCTAAATACCAAATCATAGCTTGGGACTATAGTATTCTCCAGGCTTGGACTCAGTATTCCAGGGTTCTTACTCACTAGGTCAACAATTGTAGAGCTAGAAACACCTTTTGAGAGTAAAAATTGAAACTTGGGCAATACCCTTTTGCAAGGGTCGCAGGAAAGCAACCATGGTACCTTTCTAACCATATTGTTTATTTGGGAGTTAGAGAAACCGTGGTCTCTGAAGAACCTGACAGCTGAGTCAGGCTTTTCTGGGGTCTGGAAACAAATGTTGTAGGAGTCACAAGTTTTGGAAGCAGATTTAGGGGAGAACCCAAAATTGTGGATGAGGTAGGATACCGCGAATGAGTGTGAATATGAAGTGGTTGTTGTGCAGAAACGAAGAGAAAATAGTAATGGGGAGTGGTGGTGGATAAAAGGGTAACGTGATGTTGCTGTGAAAGTGACATCTTTCAGATAGAGAAGTTTATTGAACATGGTGATGCTTCAAGAAAGCGACTAA
>PYAF01006018.1:409754-424032 GCA_007407185.1 Glycine tomentella | reverse complement strand
CCTAATAAAATATAAATTGTCTATTTTTTGATATTAAAATGATAATTTATTTAGTAATATTAATTTCAATAGTTTGCATCTAATTTAATTAATTTTTACATTTTTAATATTTTTATATCAATTTTAAAGTTATAAAATTAATCGATTTATTTATTTATAAGATAACTGTAAAATAATTAGAAGATTTTAATATTTCATAGTTTAAAATTTAAAATATATAAATTTAATCAAACTTAAATCCCTTTCAAATTTGTATACTTAATAATTTTCTCATATAATTATTTATAAATCTTTTAGCTCAGTTGATTAAGCAAGTACGTAAGTTATTATAAATTTTCTAAAATTGTCTTTTCAAGGTTAAAAAATAAATCTTTTAAATTAAATTATAAATTTATTTGTGATTATTATTAAAATAAATGCATTTTGGAGAGCTATATTAGTAAAGTATGTTTATTTCAACAAAAATATCTAATTTTATGAACAGATGTATATCAAACATGCATCACAACGGGAGACGGGAGACCCGTGTGAATGCACAGGTACCTAGCCAGAGAACATTGAAAGGAAAGGGGATATGTCTCTCATGGTGTAATAACATTTTTTTAAGTTAAGTCATAAATATATTTTTAATCCTTTAAATTTAAGTAATTATTTTTTTAGTTCTTCAAAAAAAAAATACTAGTCTCTCAATTTTCAAAAAAATTACTTTTAGTCTATCTTTGTTATTATATACATAGTTTTATAATTTATAGTGATTTTTAATCATCATTTTTTTAATTTATCTTTTTAAAAAAGATTTTTGATGATTTTAAATCATCAAAACATTTTACTTGTATAATTTGGTGACCTTTTTTACATATATTCTGGCAATTTTAAAGAAATAGAAAAACATGAATGTGAAATTATTTGTGATTTTTTACATATTCTAATATTAAACTGTCACAAATCATTTTAAAAGATTAAATTAAAAAATATGTTTGACCGTGTAAAATTGTCATAAATTGTGACATTATTAACACAAAGAATGAAAGAGATTAAAAGTAATTTTTCAAGAATTTAAGGAACTAATAAAAACATTTTTTTAAGAATTAGAAAACAATTATTCTAATTTAAAAGATAAAAACATATTCAAGACTTAAATTAATAATGACATTTTTTTCTCATCTAGCATTTATTCTTTCCTTTTTTCCTTCTTACTAACCAACTGTGTTTGGTAGAGATTTAGAAAAGGAAGAGAATCTGCAAAATGAAAAGTGATGAAAGAAAGTAAAAAGAGATTAAAAGTAAAGTTGTTTGATTAAAGATAAAAAAATTAAATATTTGAATTAAAATGATTTGGCAAGTAAGACAAGAAAAAAAAAGAATTTAATATATACATAAGTGTACGTTCGATTTATTGATATTACATCTTATTATTGGATTTAAATATTTATGTAAAATCAATAATTAATTTGGATTTGAAATTTAAATTTTGATATTTTTAATGAATTATTTGGCATTATATCTATTCTACTTTTCTTTATTTAAACTTTTTACATTTTGATAGATTTGGAATTGTATATTTTGAGGAATTTAGATAAATTGTTAAATAAATACAAAATGGAAAGAAAAATGTTTCAATTCGACTTTTTTTTTTCACAACAAGAAAGGATATACATGTTATAATAGCTACATGTATTTTGTCAAACGAAGTGGGCAACTTACAAAAGCAGGTTATTGTACATAGGTAATAAAAATACATTAGCAGGATATGTTTTTGTGCCACCAGTACCAGAGATCCCTTCCATAAACATTAGCAGCCCCCACCTATAAGCCAAACCACCCAAAAAACAGAGATTCTTTTCATTTACATTTAGTTGCATGAACAGATTGTGTAACTCCCTACAAAGCTTTTTACCACCAGAACCTGATACCATAAAAAATCCTTCCATTCGGATTATGCACAACCTTTGCATATGTTGTTTACTTTTCCAAGCCACTTACCCAGCAACACCTTGAAACTCTGCCTCATTATCTCGAATTAGCAGATCAGACCTTAACTTACAGTGCACAAAGGTTCAATTTGACTTATTTTCATCTTGTTCGATTAAAGCATCCATGTTACAAGCTCAAATGCTCAAATCAGACCTTAACTTACGATGTTTATGAACAATACACGTTTAAGAACCAAAACCTTTCATATCAGTTGCAAAATTGAAGCAGCATACTGACTAGTACATCTACAAGTAAAAGAATACCCATGTTAATACATTTCCTACTAGCAATCCCTAGTCCCCTACTCAATGGTTTGCACCCCTATTGTACAGGATGGTCCAGTGCACAGGCTCTCACTATTGTGGGAGTTTGGAGTGTCACATACATGAAGTCATGAACCCTATTCCTATGAGCAAAGGATCTGTTTCTATTACTTGAGTACTTGACCATAAAGTCATGAGTTTAAACCTTATCATTGCGGTAAGGCTCATCCCAAGCCTACACTTTTACATTAATATCAACATCAACAACATCTTTAATCCAAGATAAAGTCTGCACCTTTATAGTAACCAAAATAATGTATTACCCCTTTTGATCGATATTTAAATAAGTTTATAGAACTAAAAAGAAAAATTTTCATTTCAATATTCAAATATTTTCCTTATCCTTCGCCAACAACACCACAGTTCACTGGACTCTCTATGTTAGATGGATGAATTGTATAAAGCTTCCAAGTAACTCTAATTTTTGCATTTCTCACATATACTATGAAGGCAACATTTGTGCAAATAGGCTTGACTTTTTTGATGTACAGTATTTAGGGTATTTTTGGTAGGATTTCCCATCAACTTTTGTTTCTCAATAATTCCTTTTTACATTTCCTTACGTTTTATTCATGGGTTGAATTTAGTCCTCCTATGTGTTTTTTGTATTTGTTTTTCATCTTTAATATATTCAGAGTTAGATCTATTTGGAGTTATAAGAATTTGGGTGTCAACATAGTTGAAATATCAATTTCTACTTCTCTTATATTGATCTTCCCCTTTTGCTAAAAAAAATGTTTGCGTAAAGAGTAAGACATCAATTACTCATTGAAATCAATATTGTTGATAGATTTATTTTTTCATATTAAAAAATAATTTAATCCTTGAAATTGGTAGAACCAATCAATTTCAATTTTTGAAATTAAAAAAAAAATATATTTCAATCTTTGATTATGATAACAATGAGTGAATTTAATCCCTAACATTGGTTCAATGTTCACGTTAGTCAATTTCATTTCTCACCAACCTTTATATAAAGATCATCCTCTTCTTTCTGCCACCAACTTTGTAACAATGATAATATAACCTTGCGGCAGTGCACTTAATTGAAGTAACTTGTCACTATCACCACTCACCACTTAAAGTGTAGCAAAGACTTATAAGGTATTTTTATCATTTGAAAGATGATTATGTTATTAAATTGATCTTATCAAATCAATATCTAAAAAGGCCTATAAAAACAATGGACCTCACATGCTATGTATGACTTATTTCCAATTTTCCTAATTAGCTTATTAGCTTATGAGTAATGCTTCCTACAGATTTTTCCTCAATACATCCAACATCATGCTCTAATCAGTTGTGCTACTAGATCATTTATATTAAAAGTTAATTAATGTTATTATATATAACATAAAAATTTTTAATACATATTTAATACACGTAAATTTACATAATAATTTTTATAACAATTAATTTTTATCTAATAATATACTTTTTTACATATATAAATTTCTAAAATATATGAACTTATGATTTTATAAAATTAAAGTTTCTATTGTATATGAACCTAATATTTTTTATTCAAACCTATAATAATTTTATAAAATCATAGGTATATATACTTTAGAAATTTATATATGTAAAAAAATATATAAAAATTATTATGTAAATTTGTGTATATTAAATATGTATTAAAAATTTTGATGTTATATATAACAATATTAATTAATTTTTTAATATAAATGGTCTAGTAGTTCAGTTGATTAGAGCATTCTGCTTTGCCAAAAAAAACATACTTCAGCTTAAAAAGGAATTAAGACATTTTGATAAATGAAGCACCGCATAAGTTTTGGATCTAATTCTTTCTTAATTATTTATATACAGCATCATTGACTTAGCCAGAGTTTTTTTAAAAAAAAAAATAAAAACTATATGTGATGCTCGACATATAGAGAAGCTTTTAATTCCAAATTTCAATATAGATATCTCATGAAAAAAAGAAGAAAAAAAAGTCGCACCAATCACCCAAAGTCCCCAAGGCCAAACATTAATAATACAACAATTATAATTTGGTTGAAAATAAACTACTATCCTTTGAATGCTATGAGAACCATTCTTAGCTAACCAATCATCTAGGAAAATGTTTCCAACATACTTTCTAATACATTCTATTTGATTGATTGAAATTTATTGAAATTACAAAATCTTGAAGGTCCCTCTTATTTAATAAATCTCGCTCATTATTTTATAATTTCAAATCAATTTTAACCAATAATAAAATATGTTAGAAAAAGTGTGATAAAAAATGCATTCTATCATCATCCAAAGACCCAACAAGAAGAAAGCTACCCAAAGCCTTTGAATGCTCATAAATCAGCACTGGTATTAACTTCTTCAGAAGGAAAAAAAATCCTTTGAAGTAGTAAGTTAAAATCACAATGTATTTAAAATTAAATAAAATGAAAAAGTAAACACACCTTTACTTGCTCATTTTATTCCTTCAAATCTAAATATGATACGAGGAAACATGGCATCCAATCCTTTGACATGGGCAGAAGAATTCCAACAGAATAATTCAAGCAAAATATCACCACTGCATTAATATAATCTCTCAATAAGAACATTCACTAGGGCTGCTTAATCAATGCTTCAAGAAGGTATCTTTGGACCACCCCGTTCAAAGATAGGTATCAACGTTCATACCGACAAGGTTTTTGGCTTAAAGGCTACAGCTTCTGCAACTATTAGCTTACAAGGGATGGTTGTTAACATATTGCTTTTTACACTTCAATCAAACATCAGAAAACAAAGGAACCAAAACAGGAAAGCCCCTAAGACTAAGAGTGTGCGTTTGGAACTCGCTTGGGTTCAATTGAACACCAATACATCTGCCTCATTACTTCTACGTTTTGCAGCTATGGAAAGCAGGAACTTCTGTTTACAAGGCTCCCTTTCTATTTGCATATATCTACCCAACATTCCATAAGATTGCTATACCAGTTGCCCTATATTAGTTGACATAACAATCAGCTATCTTTCAAACTTCAATGGAAATACGTGATGTCTCATACTCTTTCTGCCCAAATTCAGCGAATGGCTACCCCGTCCACAACAAAAACACATTATTTCTCTCCACAAACATGAGTCAAAATTTGATCTGGCACATGGGAAATCTGCCAAACAGTCTGCCAAAGGGACTGCCTTTCTTTTCCATTTTTTTGAGAGGAGAATATATTGCTAGAAAGAAAAGAGAAAGTACACAAACGAGATGAATAAGATTTAACAGTAAGCCTTAGTGGCTCAAGAGGGCAACAAAAATGTTAAGCATGATTGAATATCGATAGATACTAAATAGAAACTGCCATAAATCTTTAAGAAATAGAGTTCCTTTAAAACAATGTGTAGAACAAAAGGCAAGGTATTTTAAAGAAGGATGACTAACCATTCTAATAAAGCACATGCCTTACTCATGAAATAATGTAAACCTGCAATGCGTTTATACTGACTGATATTTTTCAAAACAGTAAGACAAAATAAAAAAGGATCAAGTGTTCAATGAATCAAATAACTCAATCAAGGTAGTTTAATTAATTATAAATCTTTATGACTTAAATCAGAATAACATATAAATTCTTATTTTCTTTACATTTTCATATCCTTTCTGATGAAAAGCAGTTCTCACAACATATTTGAATTATTTTTTGGCATAGAAGGACCCAAGTTTTCTTCATCATATTGCTTCAACAAAACATAAGCATCAGCCTTAGGTAAGAATGCTTCATTTTAGTGTTCAGTGTCAACATGTAAAAGCATAACCGAAATACATAGTAAGTTATTGGCATAATAATTAGCAGTGCGCCAGTACCAAAGATCAAAAATTAGTAAGAGGTCCAGATTTAAAATTCCAACTAACTGCCTCTGCAAAATACTCTTCCAGGGCTACATATGTTCAGCATAGACACAAGGCAATATTCAGAAGCAATTAAGTAAAATATTTCCTCAAAAAGTACGTGGGAACAAACTCTTCAAGAAATTCCTATTGTTTAAGTATCATGCACTTGAGAAAAGAAAAAAACTGAAGAACAAGGACTAAATGGCAGCTAATTAAAAAAATTAAATGCATCTGATATTTAAACCTAACTGCACAATCTCCAAATCAGTTTAACCAAATGGTTGCTGAGCAAAAAAAAAAGAAGTTTAATCAAATGGTAAAAATAACAAGTAACCTGCCAATATAATATGTCAAGAAAGTAAGTGCAGTGTATGACCTGATTATCGTATTATTAACACCAATATTGAGGATTGAAGGTCCACATAGCAGCCTTTGTGGCTGCATTTGCTCATAATTTTTCATCATTTTGGCAATTGCAAAGAAATCATAATCATGGCTACAACTGTAATTTAAAACCATTACAAGTCCAGCAACCTAATGTGGGATAAATAATTCTATCACAAAAGTAATTCATTATCGCACATGCAAGACAAGACAATTTGAACTTTTGCTAGTATTGCTGTATGCTGGCAAAAAGACTGATAAACATTGCAATAGTGAAAAAACAAATAATGACAACAATAACTACAGAACATAATTTGTAAATGAAACCAGTTAGCTATACTAGCTCCAACTGTAGTCTATACCGAACAAGTACTTACTGAAGAAACAAGACTATGAAACTACATGAAAATTGATTAAGAAGTTGCTTATTTGGTGCACAACATGCCAGACTTCTCCATGGAATACGCAAGATTCAGCTTTTCCTCATACAGCTTTAACAGATCAGAAGACTCCTCCTTAAAACGTTCTATAAACCTATACAGGAACACCTTTTCAGGTATCATAATTGGGGAAGTTATGCTTGCATTCCTTTTTCGCAAACCTTTCTCATGAAGCAACTTCACCACTGAGGCTCTTGGAATGATCGTTTTCTCCATACTCAACCCGAGAATCTTTGGACCTTTGACAAGGGCCAAAGCATCCCAGCCCATCTGATTGACCCAAAAGCTCATCAGTATATTTATTTTGTCAATGGATGTCAACATACAGTGAGGGTGCCTCCTAAATGCTTCAAGTAAGGCTTCATCAGACCAACCCCATTTCTTAAAGACGTCAACTTTCTCCTTCCACAAGGTTTGACTCGTACATTTTATGGCTATCAATGCTGCAGCAAAAGCCCATTTTGAAGGATCAAACCCCAAATCCTTTACTTCCTCCACCACCTTAAGAATATCCTTTGAGTTTAACACCGCATTACGACGGTTCCGAAGCAATCTCGCAATGTTTGACTCACTCACTCCATTCTCAAGCATCAGTCTGACGTTGTGTCCCACAAAACGGCCAGCATTGAAAAATGAATTGCCAAACATACAATCAATGGCCTTCTCATCAGATTTCAAGAATCTAAATACCCAATCATAGCTTGGGACTATAGTATTCTCCAGGCTTGGTCTCAGTATTCCAGGGGACTTACTCACTAGGTCAACAATTGTAGAGCTAGAAACACCTTTTGAGAGTAAAAATTGAAACTTGGGCAATACCCTTTTGCAAGGGTCGCAGGAAAGCAACCATGGTACCTTTCTAACCATATTGTTTATTTGGGAGTTAGAGAAACCGTGGTCTCTGAAGAACCTGACTGCTGAGTCAGGCTTTTCTGGGGTCTGGAAACAAATGTTGTAGGAGTCACAAGTTTTGAAAGCAGATTCAGGGGAGAACCCAAAATTGTGGATGAGGTAGGATACCGCAAATGAGCGTGAATTTGAAGCGGTTGTTGTGCAGAAACGCAGAGGAAATAGTAATGGGTAGTAGCGGAAAAGAGGGTAACTTGAGGTTGCAGTGAAAGTGACGCATTTGTAGAGAAGGGTATTCAACATGTTGATGGGGCGAAATTCAAATTGAAGAAAAGGCCTCAAATTTGAAACAACAAAGTGATGAAGATGAATGATAGTAAGTAGTATTACCCAAGCACGGTTCTGAACTACTCCGGTATTGACACAGATATAAGTTCTCAGCTTCAATCCCCCGGTAATTTTGGTTGCACCCTGTAATTAAAAAGAGTGGAGTGAATCCTTAAGCGCAAGAGGGGTCGATTTCTGACAGCATAGTTAGATTTTAAATTAGGATTTTATATCACTTTTATAGAATTTAGTAACACATTAAAGATTTGTCAACATTTTTTTCAATTTTTTTAGTAATAAATTTCATCTTGAGATTTTAGAAAAAAAAATGATTATTTTTTAATAATATGTATATGCTCATAATTCTTTTAAAAAATTTATTCTTTAGATTAGAGATGAAAATCTAAATTTTCTATGCAAAATAACAAAGGTTCTGGAGTGCAATTAGTCAAAATGCATTTTGTTCCTCACTGTCTTTTTGAATAGTGGATACACAGCTATGTTAAATGAGAGTTTTTGACAATAATATTGTTTCCGGTATCAAATAAGTATGGTTTAAACAAAAAAAAAATACGAGAATAATAATCTTATATAAATTATTGTTTAAACCAAAAAAAATAAGTTTTTTGGTTTAGGCCTTTAGGGAGTATCTTTTAGGGGACAATTTTTTTCGTATAGAGGAATCATGTGAATATGTAAAATAAGATGTTTAGTTAATTTTAATATATTTTTGAAAATTAAAGATTGATGTAAAATATTAAAGTTGAATTATAATGTCCTTCTTTAGAATTTTTTACAGAAAAATGAGTTAAAGTTAATTTCCAAGAATCATAGTTTCTTAATAATATTTTTAATTAATCACAATTTTTCAATCTCAAATTACTATGAGACTAAAAATTTTCTGTCTTCCAAACGCCCATTTAAGTAAATTATGTATTTCTCCTTATAAAATAACTATAAGGATCAAAATTATGTGAAAAGAGTTGTATTTGATATCCGATTTTTGGATTAAAAAATACAAAACACTGGTATAATTATAAAAAAATAGATTTTTTTTACAAAAGAAATATTCTTTCTTTGCCATTAATGTGAGAGTATTAATAATGAGATATAGTTAATAGATAATTAGAACTTTTAAAAAAAATTAATTGAGATTTACATTTTAATCGTGTATATAAAAAAGATCACTAGAAAAACTCGATTTATTTCAATGTTTTTTTAAACTTTGAAAGAATTGATTTTTAACTATTAACTGAAAAATATCTTTAGCATAAACAAAAACTATGAGATGAGTGATTAAATAAAAACCTGTGTTAAATTCGAATTCATGGTAATTTTAGTAGTTTTTCTCACAAATCAAAATTAGTCTTATACAACTAACTGTCGAGTTAAATGAAAAGTGTATATGTAAACTAACAAGTATTTAATGAATTTTACCAATATTTTTAAATATAAATATAAATAAAATTAAAATTTGTAAACTGTAATGGAAATGTTACTTTTCTCTTTTGATATTATCCCTCAAAGACTCTATTCATGATTGCGTATAGTTTATTAAAAATAATCGATTTTAGTAAATTTTATTTTTCATTCAATATAAATTACAATAGATAATTAGGGATGGTAAAGTGAGTCAACCCACCCAAAATTGGGTCGGGCTGGCCCAACCCACTAAAAAAGTGGGCTGAGTCGGGCTGGCCCGCTTTTGTAAAGTGGGCTAAAAATATTAACCCACCCCACTTTAAAGTGGGTTAGTGGGTCAGCGGGCCAATCCACTTAAAAAAATATATTTTTTTTAAAAAAAGGTAAAAAAATTATTAAAAAATTCAAATGTAATTATTTATACTAAAAAATAATAATGTACTAACTTAATCCTATAACAGTGATTTTTAATATAAAATACATGTCTAATAGAAGCAAAAACAATTAGGGAATATATGTCTAACAATGGTTTTCAATTAGCTCCTAAGTCTTAACAAATTCTTATAAATTTGCTTCACAATGATATAGGCAATCAAAACATATTTGTACGTATAACTCATTATTAGGTTCCAAATAAAAATATATTAGGCTTAAGGATTCAAAATCACTCACTTCTTCTTAGTCACTCTCCCTCTAAGCCACTCATTTAATTACCTATTAAATATTTTTTTATTTTTTTATTGGTGGGCTACTGGCCAGGCCCTGACCCACATTTGGCCCACATTTTTTGTGGACCGGGTCGACCTGACCTGTTTAATAAATGTGGACTCAAAATCTCAACCTGACCCACATTTTTTCGTGGGCTAAATGGGTTGGCCCGTCGGGTCAGACCCGTTTTGTCATCCCTATAGATAATCATGAAATGAAAAATAAAATATATCCAAAATAGCAATTTTCAATAAATTCTAATTAATTATTAAGAAAGTCTTAGACAAAAAGTATCACCAGTATTTCTCAAATTATAAACAACAAATATCATTCACAAATAAAAACTCAAAATAAATTACTAAATAAAATTATTTACCAAGTAAAAAGTAAATTATAATTAAAAATATAAGTATAATTTAAAGTTGGTTGGATTTTATTTTTACCGAGTAAAAATACAAGTAAATAAATTACTAAATAGAATTATTTACCGAGTAAAAAGTATTTTTTTTTGTAAATTATTAATATTTTAGTATACTTAAAGTTGGTTTTTTTTTTTTTTCACACTAGTTAAAGAAAGTAGACTAACTTTTGAGGTTAAGTCTGTTCCAAATTCAAGAGAGTACAAATTGTTTTTTCTTTTCCCGTTGCATTGCAAATGCAACCATGACCACAACTCATTAAAAAAATTACAAAATAATGATGTCCAAAAATGCAAACGATGTGCCAGATTGCCTTGATTGCAATATGAAACTTCAATACTCTTGGCCAAACCTCCTACCAATTTGCCACAGTGCCACCTACTGAACTAGTGTGCTGTTTTATAAGAATAATAAATAATAAATCAGTAGGGACAACACAATATCTTGAAGTAAAAGGTTGAGGAAGGGGGAAATTAAGCCAAGCATTTATAACTTCGTTCGAAAACTACGTACATAGGAAGCAATTCCACGCATGCAAGGAAAACAAATTGTACCGGGAAAATCATGATTCGTGGAAATTACAGATGAGAATCATGATTCCCAAAAATAATTAAAAATTGTTTGGTTTGTCAGGAAATATTTATGTAAGATTTTTGGGAATCAAATATTAACATGATATTTTTTACCAAAAATTTTAAATGTTTATCAATCAAAATGATCTAATAAGAGTATAATCGAACACTTTAATTATATTTACCATAGTAAAACTCTTTTTTAGAAAGTTTGATTCTCCCATAGGAATGTTTTTTTGAAAACTCAATTAAAGAAAAATTTATAGGAATGTTTTTTAAAATATGCATATCAAACGTAGAAATTTAAGATTCTCAACCTAAGATACCATAAAAACTTAAAAGAATTCTCCTATCAAAAGCCCATAAAAATGAAATCCTGATCACAACAAGCCTAAAAGTTCCTTAGTCTTCCCCTTATATATGACATTGCAAGCATAGAGGCCTAGGTTACTAAACAACTTCAAACATCAATGCAACGGTCCACAGAGATTTTGAATCCATGTGGCAAGCTCACGTGAGGTTAAATGCAAGTTGAAGGTGTTTATGCACAACACATATTGAAGAACTAAAACTTGATTTGAGAAATTAGTTCCAAAACTGAAGCAGCACACTAACTAGTTAGTCCATGTACTAGTAAAAGCATAGCTATGCTAAATACATGCATCAAATTGCCAGCAAAACTTGTTGCTCAGATGACATTGGTCTCTAATGGAAACCAAGAATATAAAAACAGAGCTTCGAGACAAACAGAAAAAGTATCTATCCTCGTCCAAGAGCCTAGCTCCACACAGAATATCCTCTCCCAATCTGCCCTGCTTCGTGTAAAACAAACCCAAGATTATCAACCCCTTTCAATAAGGGAATCATTTGCCCAAAATGCTAACCACCTGCCACCTAAACTAACTAAATCCAAGTCCACTATTCTTTCTAGAATAACAGTTTCATATTTTTGTTGTCGATCCACTTTATGGTCCTTTCCCTTTACAACACCCTTTCTTGCAACCACACTAGAAACACAATCCTATCAGTCTCAACTCTCAATCTCTAAGACAAATTACGATGCATAGGAGTTCACTTCCCCACTGGACACCAACAATCCTGCCTAGTCCCTACTCAAAAGTTTCCACCTCTATTATAATGAACAGCCCAGTTCACAAGGCTCTCACTATTGTGGGAATTTGGACTTTGGACTTTGGAGAGTCAAATGTATGAATCTCTAACCAAATGAACACGGGTAGTTTCTACAACTTGAAACATTTGAATACCAAGTCTTGATGCAGAACCTTGTCATTGTGCCAAGGCTCACCCCAAGCCAACACTTCCACAGTAAACAAAAGAATGGATTACCAGTTTTAAATATTTAAATGACCTTATGGAATTCAGAAAAACAAGTTAGAATTAAACCTGATCCTTAGTTTGTATCCTTTCAGCCACACTTATCCATCTCAAGTCCCCATACAAATTACAAACGGCAAAAGTAAACAGTTATACCTAGCCTACAATGCTGTATCCTGAAGTTGTCACTTGATAGTTGATATAGCCTATAATACATATATACATAATTATTACAAAGACAACAACAAAACATGCCTGTGTAAGCTAGGTTACACATAAGCATTGGATGTTAAGAATTGGTGCTAAACATCTAGTGTCTCATTCATTTAAAAAGCATCAAGTAGTTGATATAAATCACAAATGTGATGGGAAATGGAGAAAATGTAACAACCAACAAGGGTTCAAACCCACAAAAATGAAACACTTCAGTTAAATCAGTTGAATATAATCAGGGTTGACACAAGTGATTGAATGGGATGAAGTAACACAACAAGCTAAGATCAGAGAAATTTGTACTCATGAAACCACTTGGTAACTGCCAAATGCTGCACGATCCTCATTTTTTACTTGAACACTATTTTTTTCCTGGTACAGCTTTAATAGTTGATGTGTGTCCTCCTTATAACATATCACATACTTTTCCATAAACACCTTTTCGGAAACAGCAAGTGGGGTATGAAAACTGGCACTCTTTTTCCTCAAGCCTTTCGCGACTAAATACTGGACAACAAGAGCCCTTGGAATGATCGTTTTTTCCATACTTGACCCAAAAATCTTGGGAGCTTGGACAAGGTCCAAAGAATCCCAGCCCAACTGATTGACCCAAAAGTTCATCACAGTATTTATTTTGTCAATGGATGCCAACATACAGTGAGGGCGCCTCCTAAATGCTTCAAGACAGGCTTCATCGGACCAACCCCATTTCTTATAGACGTCAACTTTCTCCTTCCACGTGGTTTGACTCATACTTTTTAGGGCAAGCAATGCTATAGCAAAAGGTGATTTTGAAGGATCAAACCCCAAATCCTTTAGTTCCTCCACCACCTTAAGAATATCAGCTGAGGTGAAAACCGCCTTACAACGGTTCCGAAGCAATCTTGCAATGTTTGCTTCTCCCACTCCATTATCAAGCAACAATCTGATGTTGCACGCGACATAATGTCTGCCAGAGAAAATGGAATTAACAAACAAACAAGTAACAGTGTGGTCATCAGATTTCAAGAATCTAAATAACAAATCATAGCTTGGGACTATAGTATTCTCCAGGCTTGGACTCAGTATTCCAGGGTACTTACTCACTAGGTCAACAATTGTAGAGCTAGAAACACCTTTTGATAGTAAAAATTGAAACTTGGGCAATACCCTTTTGCAAGGGTCGCAGGAAAGCAACCATGGTACCTTTCTAACCATATAGTTTATTTGGGAGTTAGAGAAACCGTGGTCTCTGAAGAACCTGACTGCTGAGTCAGGCTTTTCTGGGGTCTGGAAAGTAATGTTGTAGGAGTCACAAGTTTTGGAAGCAGATTCAGGGGAGAACCCAAAATTGTGGATGAGGTAGGATACCGCGAATGAGTGTGAATATGAAGTGGTTGTTGTGCAGAAACGAAGAGAAAATAGTAATGGGGAGTGGTGGTGGATAAAAGGGTAACGTGATGTTGCTGTGAAAGTGACATCTTTCAGATAGAGAAGT